>CAUYSK010111824.1:0-32062 GCA_963575035.1 Avahi laniger
GTAGTCCCAGCTACTTGGGAGGCTGAGGCAGTAGGATCGCTTGAGCCCAGGAGTTTGAGGTTGCTGTGAGCTAGGCTGACGCCACGGCACTCGCCCCAGGCAAGAAAGTGAGACTCTGTCTCAAAAAAAAAAAAAAAAGTGAACTGGGCGACAGAAATGGAGAGAGAGAAAACAAGGTTGAGAGGTCATTAAATAATATCACAAGGATGGTAAGTAGGGATGGCAGGAACATTGATAAAGTCTTTAGGAGAAAACAGTGGTACTGAAAGACAAGAAAACAAAGATGCATCCACTTAATAGAAAAATTAAAGATAGATCGATCAGTTCAATTGAAAGAAGTACCAAATAAAAATTATCCAGAGATAAAGTTTCAAAACAGAACTATTTGTGCAGGGAATTCAGAAAAGTTGAGCAAGGAATAAAAGTAGAGGGAGGCAACTTCTGCCTGGATAGCTATGCATCTAGGAAGCATTATTAATAATTACAGGGATAAATATTAATATTCCTTGGAAGTCATAATAAGCAGCCTTATACTAAAAAGGCAAGGCTCTTGCACCCTGGTTCTGTCGGTTAAGGTCTCAGCAACCTCTTTTTTTTCTCCATTCACCCTGAAATGGACAAAAATAGAGGCTATAGGAAGCCCTAAAAATCCTACAACAGGTATTGTAAAGGATTGGTGATGACATGAACATGATAGAAGAAAGAATAAAAATGTTTATACCTTCATCTGTTGGGAGAGAATGAGCTTGTCTCCAAGTCTCACAGAACCTGGATTCATACAAAGAAAGAGCATTTAAACAGGATCTGCTGTTCGTTATGACTCTCCTCTCACAGAGAGGAGTAAAATGACATTAGGTTTCAGTCCCCTGACTAGGGCTATCAGATTATAGACAGATTGTATTTTATGGACTTGTTCCTGTTTCCTTGGGTGTTTATGTCCCCAAGTCTCTTATAGATCTGGAAATGAAATAAGAAATGTACTCAAGTATATAAAGCTACATTTTAAAAGTGAACATATTCAGTAATTGAGTATCTTTTTACTTGGGTGGTAAAAAAAGTGAGCCTCCCCAAAATGTAGCTATACATCTATATTATTACTTGAGTCATATGGCCTGAGTAGAAACTATAGGTTTTAATAAAATAAAACTACACCTTAAAATATTGGCATTGATAAGGAAAGGCATTTGGAATATTTGACAGTAAAGTCATAATTCTCAATGCGAGTGAGAATTAGGAAGTGAGACCTCCTTATTGCTTGAGTCATATGACCAGAATATAAACCAAGATTGGAAGAATGGGCTCCACTTGTATTTGCCATCAAATTGATACAAACTGATTAACACCATGGTCCTCACATGGCAGTAATATTCTCTAGGGATTAGGGGGATGGGGTGGTTAACTCACAACTAAAGGACACGGTGAGCATTGCAGAGGGGAAGGGCAAGTCTTTAATTCTCGCTTGGGTGAGGCAAAGACGTAAAATGTAACCAAAATGTTTGTACCCTCATAATATCCTGAAATAAAAAAAATGAAAATAAAAATAAATTAGCTGGACAACTAAAAATATATAGAAAAAATTAGCTGAGCATGGTGGTGCTTGCCTGTAGTCCCAGCTACTCAGGAAGCTGAGGCAGAAGGATTGCTCGAGCCCAGGAGTTTGAGGTTGCTGTGAGCCAGGCTGATGCCACGGCACTCTAGCCTGGGCAACAGAGTGAGACTCTGTCTCAAAAAAAAAAAAAAAAAATTGGCATTGATAAGGAAAGGCATTTGGAATATTTAAAAGTAAAGTAATGACTACAATTGGCAATTTCATTAATTCTCAATGCAAGTGAGAATTAGGAAGTGAGACCTCCCTTCCTGAAAAATGCCAAAAAGAATTAAGTCATTTGCTAACTCCAACTGAATCACAGTATGGAATATTCTCAATATGATTATAAGTAATTATAGAGCAGAACTGCACCTGCACATTGCCCTTTATGCAGCTTTAAGAGAGTACTGAATGGCTGTTTTACAGGTGAAAAAGAAGTTAATAGTGACAATCATGTTATTGTAGATGATGACATTATTCCACCAAGGTAAGCTGGTTTAACAGAGATGGAAAGGAGCTATAAACAGAGAAAACAGAAAAAGTGGTGGTAATTTTCACAGTCTTTTGGATTCAAGTCATGATGTTTTTCGTATTATAATTAAATTATTTCCATATTTTTGTCAACCCTTTTATATTGAGTGTAGTGCTAACCGGACGTTAAATGGGGGCACCGAAATTCTTGTCTAACTGCAAGATGTAAACGGGAATCTAATTGTCCCTGTTGGCAGCATTCTTACAGTTGATTTCTTCAGATTTGGATTTCTTGATTTAATAACAGGGCCAAAGTCAATTTGAAGTAACATGTGAACTAATTAGTGACAAGAGCAATTTGACTTTTCCCTTTGTTACAAGTGCCATTTTAAAGCTCTGTCCTCTTAGCGTTAGGCTGAAGAGGTATAAATCGCATTAGGCCAGTCCTCAAAGCACAGTGGTAATGGTAGCAGTAATTTCAGGGAAGATTCACTTCAATTTTCTATATTACCTGCTTCTAATATCCACTTTAAAAATCTAGGCGGCTTTGCTGAAAATGTTATCTGGTCAACCTTACGAGGCTGTACAAAGTGGGTTTCAAAGTAATTTCATTGCCTTTTATCTTTCCAAATATTTGTAATTTCTTCCAATCTTTGTTTATTATGGCTGAAGCAAAATACACTAGAACAGTAAAGAAAGGTTCACCAAAATGTCATTAAGAAATTTACCCCAACACTTGAGGTAAACCATCTATTCCAGGGAACAAGAACCAAAGAAAGTGGTCTGAGGAAGATTGCTCACTGTCCTGCTCTGTCATGACCCAGAATCACTCAAACATTTGTTAGTCTGGTGTCTGGAAATTGTATATGTGTCTATAGGAGGTAATCAAGAAGACCTGAATCCAGCATTTAGACCCAGTATTAATTTGCTAGAGCTGCTGAAACAAAGCAGGACTGGGTGGCCTAAAGAACAGAAATTTATTGTCTCACATGTGTGAAGGTTGGAAGTCTAAAATCAAGGTGTCGATGGGCAGGGTTGTTTCCTTCTTGGCCATCTTCTCCCTGTATTGCTTTACATCATCTTCCCTTTGTACATGCTAATTTTGGTGTCCAAATTTGTCCTTTTTATAAGGACATCAGTCATATTGGATTAGGGGTCTGCCCTACTATCACATGACCTCATCTCAGTCTAGCTAATTACATCTACAATGATCCTATTTTCAAATAAGGTCACATTTTGACATACTGGAGATTAGAATTTCAACATACAAAATCTTGATGGGGACACAATCAACCCACAATAGACCTTAAGAGTTTCTTTCTTAAAAGTATTTTATTACCAAATGTATGATTTGAGGGCTACATAAATTTTCTTGAGCAGAAGCATTTAAGTCATCTGAAGCATGGCAACATTGTGCCAGTAATGGTCAAAGGGAAGCTTTTTAAGCTCTTTGTTTTGTTTTTTAAATGCATATTTTCTATAGACAAAAACAAAAGATTCTCTGTTAATTTATCACTTGGCACAAGAATGTGTTTCCTCCTGCCGGAATTTTAGCCTGAACACCTTAATCTTCGCATAGTGTGTGAGATTCAGGACTTTCTGAGATGGAGTGGGAAGGTGTTAGGCATATGTCCTAATAGAAAGGGGCTGATCTCACACCAGATGTCTCCAAGTCTTGGGAATGCTGACAAGTAATTTCAACATGAAAAACAAAAAAGTTCAAATCATGATAGTTCTCGCTCATTGCAGTTGGGAAGCCAGCCCCAGAGGGATTGAAGGGCTTCTAGAGTAGATGGAAGGCATCCTTGGAGTGTGCTATCAGACAATTTTGGACCACCAGAACTGAAAAAAGCTTTGAGATCATCTAGTTGAGCACTTCTCATAGTGGATTTTGTGGAATAGTAGCTCATAGTTGTTGAAGGATAAAAAAAATGCCATGATCAGATAAGTTTGATAAATGCTGGGTTAAATAAATGTGAACAGATTTATTTCCTGGAGGATTTTCAGTATTTTAATACTGCAAGTACGTACTGTGAATCTCCAATGGAGAAACATAGCAATTTGAATTGCCTATATTTTTTGATCATATAAGCTTTTGAAATTTCTTGCATTATTTTCAGAGAGCCAATATTTAGGTCTCGATGAATTAGCATTTTGTAGAACCTTGTATGGGAAATATTAATCTGGTCTCATTCCTTCACTACGAATATGCAGAAACGTAGGCCCTTAGAAGTAAAGCATCTCAGTCAAATCCCTAAAGTTTACAATTTTTGGTTGTTTGGTCCAACAATGACACAACAGAACCAAAACCCAAAGCCAAGGTCCTGATCCCAGCTCATTAACTTTCATACTACCACATGGTTTCTCAACATACCTAAGTACTCTTGGAGGTTTCAGTTAGTTGTGATTGCCTCTGAGAAGACATGCTTATCCAGAAGAACTGAAATCAACTGAGCTATTGCATTGTTTTGTTTTTAACTGAGAAACATATGCTAGTCTTGAGACATCCTCTAGCCCTGTAGTGCCAAATTTGAGGGTATGTGAAAATCACCTGATTTTTTGTTTAAAAATTCCATTATTTATTCCACAAGTATTTATTGGAGCACTTTCTGCAAATATATAGCAGTGAACAAGGTAAAGTTCCTGTGCTAGCAGAGTTTCAAATTTATTAAAAAGAGACAGACACTAAATGTTAAAAATAAATAATATGAGACAATGCCAAATACTTTGATGAACATAAACGACATTAACGAGAGAGAAAATATTATGGCGAGGAAGGAGCTTGCTTTAGCTTGGGCAGCCAGTGAAGTCTGTTCCACGGAGATGACACTTAAATTGAAACCTGAATGAGAACCATTCTTGAGATAGCTGGAAAATGAGAGATCCTGGCAGTGGAAGAACTGTACATGGCCCTCTAGTGGAGAAATACTTGGCATGAATCAGAGACTAAAAGAGGCTGGAACATAGGGACCAAAAGGGAGCGAGAGGGATGAGAACTGAGGTTAGATTCCAGGATAAAGCCCCAGAGATTTTGTTCCAATAGGTCTGGGATGGATTTAAGGATCTGCCTTTCAAACAAAGATACAGGTGTTTCTGATTCAGGAGGTCCACGGAACATGTTTCAGGAAATTCTGCACTAATCCTTTGGACATACACTGGACTCAGAACTGAAATCCGGAAGTGTTACCTGAGCAGAGTAGGATGAGTACTCTCTACTTACAACCCATATAGCCAGAGCACCTTTGTAACAGCTCAACAACTGAGTTGGGTAAATTAAAGAGAAAGGTACCCTGGAGTCATGCTATCCACAAAGTAACTTTCTAGTTACTTCTAGTATATACCGTTTGACATTTGACATTGACTAGTACGCGCTGAATGATAATGCATCTTGACATGCCCAAATAAGACCATGTCATGTGCTGCCCTTCAAATATGACAGTGAAATAAAAGAAAATTGACAATTTTTATGAGAAACATACTAAAGAATTTATCCAAAATAATAAAAAAAGAAGAAATTGATAACTTGTATTTTTAAATTTTATTATTCTGTATTTAGTTATTTGCCTTTGAGGAAAAAAGGGTAATACAAAACAAAAATGTTTTTATGAGGAAAAATATAGCACTCTCTAGCATTCTAAATTTATCCATTATCTTTAGATGACTATCCACATTCTACACATTTGTCTAATGACCAACACTTTTTGTACGATGGGTGATGGAACAAAGAAAATTTATTAGACAAAAGACAATGTTACACAAGACCCCAAATTGGGCCCTATATGTTTTAAAGTAAACTACAATCAAAGCTTAATTTTAAAAAGACAGTCTGATCATTTATAAGGCACTTAAATGTTCCCAATGCATGTCAGCACTGTCTTCACTAAACTTACAGCAACAATAGACATGAAAACTAGATCAACCTTACCAGTGTGACACATAGCAGTTTGACTCCAAAATTGATACAGGGTATGTCTGGCTGTGACCATCAATCAATTCATTCACTGCTTTTCATTCCTCAACTTTCTTATTCTCCAGAATGATCAATAATCCTTAACCCTATAAAGTTAATGACCCTTGTTCTAAATTTGCTATGTCTGTGATGTCCTCTGGCTTCTTACCTGTGGGCTCTATTTCTACAAACCAAGCATTTAATGATATGTGCTAGAGTTAGAATGATAGGGAGACTAGTGGGGCTCTGTGTTTTTTTTTTTCCTCCTAGAAACATTTTCTTGTTTTTTCATTGGCCTTATTCTTTCTCACTCTCAAAAAGTATATATGGAATAATTAAATATTTAAAACATAAATTCTCCAGTTTCTTTTTTTTATTTATTATTTTAGATAAAGTTCCTTGTCATATTTCTCAACAGAATTATCTATTTTCTTTTAATCCTCCAAAACCAGGGTGACTCTCTCTTGTTATTAACATTTGTACCAAAGCAGAGAATGATACACATAAATGGTTAGAAGAGATTTTATGGTTAGACCTGAGTTCTAGCCCTAGTTATTTCCTCTTATGTTCATAAAATCACACAGAATGTCATTTGATGCTTTGGAATCTTAGTTTTCTCATCAATTAATTAAGGATACTTAAATTAATATCTACTTCTATTTCTCGCATGTTTGAGTTGAATATCAAAACATGTTTTTTTCAAATGTGAAAGTGAGTGTATTTCAAAAATGATAAATATGGTATAAAAATATCAGCTATTAAAATCATTTTACTTGAAGCCAAAAGAAAGCAGCATGGCAATTGATCACTATATTATGACACTCATATGTGTATGAGTTGAGTCAGGCAACAATCATTAGTCAAAGAGAAAATGAATGCTGGTAAAATGCCTTTTGAAATTGTGAAGTGCTATATTAATATGCATGTTCTTGTTAGAATATGATTATATGTAAGAAAATATGCTTGGTATCATAATGAATATAAAGAATTACAGAATGCAAAGATTAGACACTATTATATAGATATAAGCTAATTCTCTCTCTATATAAGGACAGGCCCAACACAGTTAAAATAAACAACACATCAAAATATGGCCCTAAATAACGATATAAGAAACAGAAGACATATTCAGCCCATGACATTAAACAGCAGATGTAACCCACTGGATGAAGCGAGATCCTGCTTTATTATAATATAGGAATAGTGGGAATTATGTGGTATATCAATGATACCTGTTAGCAATAACCTCAGCTCTTCCAGGACTTTGAGCTAAATCAACTCCATATGGAAATATATTTGGTCAATATTCTGACTAAAGATTTTACCATTCTCTATTTTATTCCTGCTATGAAACCATCCAAATACTATTAGTTCAAAAACTTGGTGAATCTACAAGAGCATGTAAAAGTTAAAATCAAATCAAATTAAATCAAATCAAATTAAATTAAATAAATCAGTTATCCTGACTTGGCTGATAATATAAATCAGTGAATAGCTAAACTTTGTTAAGCACATGCTTAAATATTTTGTGTTTAATTTTCACACAACTGACATGCTATTGTTATTCTTATTCCCAGATGAGGAAACCCAGAGTCTTAAGTAACCAGGAGGACAGCTAGAGTGGTAGTTTAACTTCAAATTAAGTTTCATGTGAGCTCAATGCCCATAACCTCAGCCACTAATATCTTCTGAAATATAGCTGCAGGTAAAGATTTAATATAAGTTTATTTAATAACATTTTATGTAGAGTTATATGTAATAAAAATAACTAACTAAAATAGTCAGGAAAGCCTGGACTGTGAAAAATAAATGGATCAAATTACAAAATATTGATTTTTCTAAAAAATAACTCAAAATAATTGATAAAATATAATTGATATTCCTCAAAATATAAATGGGCCAATTACAGTACTCAAATTTTAGAGGATTATTCACACGAATCTGAAGTAACTCCCACCCTGGTCCAAGTAAATTAAAACAGAGGTGCCATTTACATATATTAAATTAACAAAAATTAATTATGATGCTGGCAAAGATGAGATGAATCTGAAGCACACATATTGTGGCATTATACAACACTTTCTTGAAAATATATCAACACTCCTGTGAATGTCTTTATCTTTTGATCTGGTAATCCCATTCATAGGCATGTATCCTAAGGAAACGATGCAACAGGAAGTAAGAACTTTATTCCCAAAGATATTCATTAAACTATTATAATGAGGGAAAAAAAGGAAATAAACTAAATGTCAAATAAAAGGTGAATGGCTGAGCAAATTAGAATTCATCAACCCAGTGACATTTTGTGTAATCATTAAATAATGATAAATATAAAGATTATATATCTACATGGAATAATTTTATGATATGAAAAGTGAAATAAGATATACTATCTTATGTATACTATGTTTAAATAATAGAATATATAAATGAAAGCTGAAAATAACATGAAGGAAACTTAAAAAGAATAATAATATTGGGATAATGCTACTTTTGCTCAATATATTCCTTTATTACTTTTTGTTTAATAGATAATATTTTGAATGATGGATATATGTTAATGCTATATAATAATTTTCAAATTCATTTCCAGTGATTTAAATTTGGCTTAGGGGCATAAAAGACGAGGGTACAGCCCACTATAATTGTATTGAAAAAGTTGGTTTGTATGAGGAGACAATACCGTACTACTTCTAAATTTTCATATTTTTAGAACATCATACCTCAACCCAAAAGATGAAACGGATGCTAATTTATGCAATTGCTACTATCTGGGAGTTGAAGATTAACCTCAGAGATACAAATATAGTAGTCACTAAAGTGTCAAATGGGAATTTTTACCTCAATCCATTGAACATATTGAGTATTATATTTAAAGCACTTTGATAGGCTAAAAGAGTGGATAGAAAAAATTACTCTAGGGGCTCATAATCTAAACTCACCTAGACAGACACACAAGTAATCAATAAAAGGATGTAGTGAAAGGACTAGAACAGAGACACAAAAAAGTATCATGGGTGTGTAGGAAGATAATGTGTTCCTCTAGTAACTTTGGGAAAACTTCCAATGCCATAGTAATCTTGAAAAATTCTGCATTGTGTATCAGATTTGGCATATTGCTATGTTATAACAGAACATTCTTTAGGTAGTGCTCAACTACACTAACCATAGCTGTTGATAATCTCATTTGGTCTTCACGTTGGCTCTTCTTTTTACTTCTTTCCCATTAACCCAATCTTATTCTCACATCTTTCCTATTCAACCTAGCTTTTATCAGCCATGATTTTAACAAACTCTCATATTTAATAATCTTTTTGCCTCAAACCTTGTATCTACCTTGTAAAATCTATGCTTAGAATTTCATCCCTTCCCATTTCTTTGTGCCCTTTTTATTTTATATATCTTTAGTTAATCCCTTCTCTCTTGGATTATTTCTATCTTCATTTATGATGCCCAGGTATTTTTCATCAGATTAAATCATCTCTCTGTATCCCACTTTCTCCTTTAGCTATTGCTCTATCTCTTCCTTTTTATAATTAACTCTTTTTGAAGAATTATCTATATTGACAATCTACCCTTCCTCAGTTCTCGTTTTTCCCATTCTTTCATTAGTTTACTGCAATCTGAATTAATCCTTCTCCCCTGCATCTGCCTTTGCCCCAGTATATCAGTGAAACAGCTTCTGATAATATCATCTATGTCCTTAGTTGCTAATTATAATGAATGTTTTTACTTATCTTACTCATTCTCATTTTACTTGATTTTCAAGAATATTTGACAAGGTTGACCATTCTCTCTTTCTTGGATGCTGTTCTTCCTTTAGTTTTAAAGGCATCCCATTCTTGGGATTTTCTTTCTTCCTTCCTGCTATATTTGGCTTTTATTTGTTGTGTATTTCATCTGTACTTAATCCTTAAATGCTACAGTCTCTCAATGCTAGGTACTTGGCCCTCTTCACTTTCTTTATATGTCTTTATAGGCAATTCCATAACTTTCATAACTTCATTCACCACTTTGGTTAACTCTATCTGCCTACTCAACCTCTGAACTTGGATGATTCCCATATCTCTCACACTGAACATGCTCATAAATAAACAAAAATTTTCCCTCCAAAACTGCTCTTCCTCTGTACTGTTCATCTTGGTGAGTAATGTCAATATATAATCAGTTGCATAGGCTGGATCCTGAGCTCCATCTTTAAAATTCTCATATTGCTCATCCCCATCTAATCAATCGTAGGTGAAGATAGGGCAGTGCCACAGAAGGCAGGGCAGGGAGATATATGGTCCTTAGTGGCATCGTCTCATCAAGACTTGCATGCAGTCAGACTACTGCCGGGCATTACTATTACCAGAGTCAATAAAAACCATTTGTTTATTACTTATAAAAAAAATAGAATCATGACCTATTATCTCTTCTGTAGTCTCTCATAAATGTTGACATCATTGATATTTTCTTTTCACTTGGCTTCAAGACAATATTCTCCTGGTTTTCCTCCTATTTCTTTGCCTCTCTGTCCTACTCTATTGGCATGCTCATTCTCCTTCAAGCCACAAAACGTTGAGCTTCCTCTGAGATTGTTCCTCAGCTCTTTCTCCTTTTGTCACTTGATATTTTCTCTCCAAGTGATCCCATACATGCTCACAGATTCAATCATGATCTAGTCACAGCTGATTCATACAATTATATCTCTAGGCCATAACACTCTTTTGAGTTCCAAATTTGTTTAACAAACTGCCTACTTTACATCTCCTCCTGGGTATCTCAAAGACATCTCAAACTGAACATGGCCAAAACTGAATGCATGATTTTCCTTCCCTCACTTTCCCACCATCTAGACTCTGTCCATTGTTCCCTGTTTAATAAACAGGGCTGCTAGGCTTCCAGGAGCACAAACTGGGTAGTTGAAGTCATCCTTGGCAGCTCCATCTTCTATTATAAAAATTTTAAGTTCCGTCTTAAAACCTTAAATAGCTACCTGTTTCTTTTGAGCTTAAGAAACTCCTTAGCATGTTGTATATGGTCCCAAATGATATCCAACTTCTACCCACCTGTCAACTCGGATAAACTCCCCTTCACTCTTCCCTCTCTGGTTACACTATTACTCTTGTATCTTGTCTATCCTTTGCCATGATCCCTCCCATCAGAGAGTCTTTGCACATCCCTTCCTCCCTTCCCCACTCTTATCTAAGATATGCTATCTTCTTTTATTTGCCTAATTGTCACCTGGTCATGCTTCAGATTTCAACTGAAATGTTTTTATCAGAGAAGCCTTTCCTGATCTACTTAGCAATGTCAAATAGTCCTATCACAGGTCTAAGTAGCAGGAATATCATTCTATTGTAGCATTTGTCACAGTTGCAGTGATATGTGTGTGTGTCGGGGGTCTCCTCCACCTTGCTAGTCTAGAAACTCTTTTATAAAAGAAGTAGTAATACTTTGATATATTTGCTCACTATTATATCTGTAGTACCTAGCATAGTGCCGGGCACATGGTAGGCATTCAATTCACAATTGTTAAATGAAAGAATAAATGAGTGAGCGAATCTCTTGTCTGTATTGCTCAAAAGGTTGCGTTTACAACACTGTATTTGAACCGGACACAGTCAGTGAAGTAACAATGTATACAATGAATATATTGGCAAATGGCTAAAAAACATAAAATTATTAGGAGGAAAAGTATCTATGAGGAAAGGTGAATAGAACTGCCAATGTTTACTTGAGAAAATGACAGTTAAGAAAAATGAAAGATCATAGTTTCCTTAAGAGTACATGTCAAGGAAAAAACCATTGGCTTTTAGAATTATGCTCTTCAATATAGCCTGGAAAAACTGCTGAAATGAAGAAAATTAGAAACTAGCTCACAGTAAGACACATTTGTTCATGGTTGTAAATCAGCAAAATAATAACTAGAATTCTTAAGCATTTATGTTAGAAAAAATGCAAATCAAGGAACAGAAAACCTGGATTTCAGTTCTAGCTCTGCTATTACCTCACGGCTTGATTTGTTCAATCACTAAAATATGCTGACCACATCTTCTTCATCAGTACATTGTCTGTTATAGCTCTAAAATGATTCTGTTATTCCATAAGAGTTTTACGTGCAAATAGACTATTAACTACCCACAAGAAGGTACCATATCTATTCATTTTTGTACTCCTCAGGCTCTAGCATAGAACCTTGTATCTAGCTAGTCTGTGTTGTTAAACCTGTTGAATTGTTTATCCTACAGCAAACTCTTAAGAATATCTTGGGTCAATAAATTTCTTATAAAAGTATATGCAAATTTTATATGTGTAGTTTGAATGTGCATTGTTCTGGAGGGGAAAGCAATAAGTTTCATAAAATAGTTGAATAAGAGAATAAAAACTCCAAATGTGAAGTTTTAGAATATTTATATTCTCTCCATGACTCCTATTGCACTCGGTGCCTATCACTTAGTTGAGATTGCCCTGATTTATCACCACCCAATCCACTTTGTATTAGTAAGCAGTCAGTTAATAAATATATATTGCAAATCTACCAATACTGGAATAGATGTTGGGGATACAGCAGTGGTAATCAGATTTTGAAGTAGTGATGAACAAGATATATTACTGCCCTCAAGAGACTTGTTTGTAGTGAAGAGAAAACAGTGAATAAACTCAAAAACATAAGAAAATTAATCACATAATGACATAAAGAGAAATTTCACAAAAAATGTAAAGAATAATAACTGGGGCATTCAGGTTCTGAGTGAAAAATTCACTGGAAGAGGAATTGGAAAGTATTATCTCAAGACAATAGCTCACATAGGCTGTACAACCTTGGGTAAGTCATGTAGCCTGTCTGAATCTCCATTTTCTCATCTTTTAAAAGAGGTTCTATACTTATTTTTCATCCTCCAAAGAACTATTACAGTTTTAGCTTTTAGTATCAAGGTATTCATCTTCCTTGAAAATCGATTGCATTTTTGTTCTGTAATCAATATTATGTCTTGGTTTGCACAGCATCAAACTGACAACTTTTTCTGATATAATAATTCTTGTCTTGACATTCTCTCTTTCCCCAGCCCCCTTCCCTGGCCAACCGCTCTCACTGTCTGGGATGGGAGGTGGCAGGTAGGAGCGAAGGGCAAAGAGGAAGAGATTTGGAAGAGACGCTCTGTGTTCAATTTCATCCATGAAATATTCAGGTGAACTCGCTCCTTACTTTCCCTGAAGCCTCAACTTGATCATACATAAATTAGATTATATTTAGTCCAAGACTCTAGGAAGAAACAATTAATGTATCTAAAGAGAGCAGAAGGTATAAATATACACACCTTCAGAAAGTGGTTACGATCCTTTTCGAAGATGCTAACACCGCTGTAAACCCCGGCCCTGAAAGTGTGCAAATCCCATTAGCCAATGTTCTTTCTTTTTCTAACGAGGTGTAACCTTGGGTCACCACTATGTTTTAAAGTAATTGAACCTAATAATAAATATTCAGGGTGGCATGTAAGAAGAGGGTTATTGGCTTTTGAATCAAAATAAGAGTTGCAAGCCTAATATTTACGATTTATGACCCGTGGTGCTACTTCTAGTTTCATCCATCTAGCAAATAAGACAATGAAACTATAAAATCAAATACTTACTTTCATTTACAAAGACTATACACTTGGACTGACAAAATATAAAATAGGGCCCACTATAGGAAGTAAGATAAAACAAAACATTCCTATCTTTACCAGTTTGTGTAACAAATTCTTCAAACTTATAAGACATGGAAAGAAATTCTAAATGTTTCTCTGCAGTTCCCCCAAACATAATCATGTCTTCCTTTTAATTTTGCAAGTATTTTATTTGTACCTTTCTAAAAAGCTTTTCTACAGATTTTTTTAAAGAACGTATTTTAATTCTCCACCAGACTATAATCTTAAAGGTCAGAATTTATGACTATTTTACTTTTTCTCAACAGTGTTCTATTTAGAGCCTGATATATAGTAAGTGCTTAATAATTGTCAGATTAATGAATGAGTCAAAGTTCAAGGACTCATTTATGTAAAAGTGAATGTGTGTTATAAAAAGTACTGATGGAGCATGAAGAGTCCTAAAATAAATGTTTCTTAAGCAATGTTGAAAAAATATACATGAGAATTTCTTCCTTTAAAAATTCAATGATTACTCCAGAATATCAAAATCTTTTTTTATGAAGTAAATCTTTCATCAAATACTCTCCTAAAACTTTACAATTTTATCTTTCAGCCTCTTTTGATCCTAATCACACAATAAGACTTTTATCAACTCTAATTGCTCTTTGATAAGACTTTTGCTTATTTACCCTGAGGCCGCATTGTAGATTTCAAGTTGTTCTGCACAGTTGTAATTACCATATGTTTTCATTAATCTAATTCTGTTAGCTGGCTGTTTACTGAGTGGTCTTAGTGTCAATCAATTATTCTGCTAGCCCATGCATCAAAGTAATTAGAATAGGGTTTAGTTCTCAAGGTGTAGTCATTAGGGTATTCTATTACACATTTCTAGCCTATTAGACAATAACCAGAAAAAGACAAATAGGAGACTTTAAAATGTGATTTTATCACTAATACTAAGCACAGAGCTACTGGGGACTCATCTATGTGGCCAACATTACTATCAAAGGATGTGGGTCTTCGAAAATAACATTAAACACTTGAAAATGAAGACATGTAGATCTAAATAAATGAAAAAATAATCAATGTAACTTGACATTTCTTTTCAAAATGCTGGAAACCCAGCATTCTAGTTAACACAGAAATTATTTCACCAGACTACTACATTAGATATGGTTTCCTAGCAATATCCTTCAAAGAAACATTTAAAGTGTTTCCAAAAAAAATCAACATATTATCTCATTCCTGAAAAATTAGTTATCATATATTTATTCAAAACTCCAACAGAGTTTGACTAATTCTATATGCATTGCCCTGTACATATTGTTTCACTCCTTCCTTTGTTCCTTCCTCCCTCCATTTCTTTTGTCAAACAGGATTCCTGGGCTGACAGTCCTATGGCAAGGGATTAAGACAATGGGAGCCAGCTACTAAGGAGGCAATTGTCACAAAGCATATCACATTAAACTAATCAGAGTTACCATTTCTTATACACATAGTTAGCATCTTAGTGTATTTTTTCATGATAATAATAATGAATATTTGTTGAGCACTTTCAATATGACGAAGACTGTTCTACAGATTCAAAATGCATTGAATTATACAGGCTTTACAAGAATACTATGGGTTGGTCACTATTAGGTACCCTCATTTTACAGATAAAGAAACTGAGAGGTTAAATAATTTGCAAAAGAAAATTAATAAGTGGCAATACTGTTATTTAAACACAACATATGCTTCTAAATCATTCAAGTCTTCCAGCAGTTCTTTGACTCTCTAGTGTAGTGTGCATGAGAGTCACCAGGATGGCTTGTACAAAGACAGATTGTTGGGCTCCACCCCTAGAGTTTTGGATTCAGTAATTCTAGTTGGGAATTTGGATTTATAATGAGTTCCCAGGAGATGTTGATGCTGCTAGTCCAGGGACCATACTCTGAACCATTGCACTACTATATTCCAAACCCTTATCAATCTCTTTAATTTTCTAATTTAACCACCACCATTACTCTTAATTCTCAGAAGGGAAGTTCATCATTCCCAGAGAAAACAGGGCCCAGCAAGACAAATTTCTCCCAATTATTTCTGTTCTTCCATCTCCCTCTTCTGACTAAATTTTATCATTATTTTTTCTCATTATTATTTCTTTTTCTTCTATTAGGTAATTAAATATGAAATGCCCAATCTCTAATTTGAAGTGTAGTTTATTATATCTCAAACAAGAAGCAGCACAATGAATCATAGTATGTTCCTAAACTTATTGACATGGTTTTGACATCTTAACAGTACCTCATTTATACCAGCAGAGAAGAAGCCAGGAGAGTGAGTGGCGAAGAAATTGCAAAAAGTGTTTCCACAGCTTGTTGAGAATTGAATATTTTTCCTCATGACAAGTGGTCCAAAGTCTGGAAGAAGTGGTAGTCAGTTGGTGCAAAGTCTGGTGAATATGATGGATGACAGAGAGTTTCCAAGTCCAGCCTCTATAGTTTGAGCAGCATTGTTTGTATGAAATATGGTCAAGTGCTGTCTTGCAAGAGGGTTGGCCTGTCTCTATTGACCAGTCTTTGCTGCTTAATCACAAGCATCCTCATCATTTCATCCAACTGGTTGCAGTAGACACCCACTGTAATCGATTGACTAGGTTTCATGAAGCTGTAGTGGATAATACCAGTGCAGGACCACCCACCAGACACCATTAGTTTTTTGGATCAATATTTGGTTTTGGACTGTGTTTCAGCACTTTATCTTTATCCAACCATTGTGCCAAATGCTTGTCAAAAATGAATGATTGTTAAAAAGAATCCATTTTCATCACACATAACAATACAGTGTAGAAATAGTTCACCTTTATGTTGTGACAGCAAACAAAGGAAAGCTTTGAGACGATTTCTCTTCTGATGCTCAGTTAATTCACACAGAACCCTTTCATTCAGCTTCTTTACCTTGCTGATTTGTTTCAACTGATACAATGTTGGAATAGTAACATCAAACCTTGCTGCTAATTCATGGGTAGGTTGAGATGGATTCACTTCCACTACAGCTTTCAGCTCATCATTAACCACCTTCGTCTCAGGTTGCCCATGTGGCTCATTTTCAAGATTAAAATCATCAGAATGGAACTTCTCAAATATCCATGTACTGTGCCTTCAGTAGCCACATCCTTACCAAACACTTTGTTGATATTTCCTTGACATTCTGTGCTGCCCTTGTTCCACGAAGGAACTCATTTTCGAAAATAACACAAATTTTTTACTTATCCATGGTTTCACAAAAAAATGCTCTAAAAAAATTGGAAGATAATCACAAGCCACAATGTGCATTTAAAAGAGTAAGGATGTACCTTTACAATAAAAATAAAACAAGAAGTGTCAAAATGAAATGTCAGAGATATCAACTGTCAAACTTAGTACTTAAGGAAATCAGACATTTCATATTTAATAATCTAACACATTTGTGGAAGTACAACTGCTATTCAAGGTCAGTTTTCCTAAATATGGATTCTATCCACTCACACTCAGTTGGGACTTTAGTGAACCACACATACTAGAATGCTGAATAAGCCTGGCTTGTTGTATATTATTAAAATACAACGTTATTTTTGTGCTCTCCTATTTCTTTGCATTTATTTAGTAGAGGAGTATCTCCTTTTCACTACTACCATCTTAGAGATCCAAGCAGTCCCAGGATTAGAAAAACCTAATCACTTTAAATTATATATAATAAATCACTAAATAATAAACTATTGCTAAATAATAATCACAACTCTGAACTTTTAAAGATATTATCTGTTTTCTTACTTTTTTTTTAGACACAGGGTCTCACTCTGTTACCCAGGAGGAGTGCAGTAGTGTAATCATGGCTCACTGCAGCCTGAAACTCCTGGGCTCAAGGAATCCTCCTACCTCAGCCTCCTGCATAGCTGGGACTACAGGCATGAGCGACCATACCAGGCTAAAACTCTGAACTATTATCCAAGTTGAATCTTTTCCTACTGCAGGCAGGCACGTTTCCTCCCTTCAGGGAGGGGAATGTTGTAGTCCCACTTTCTTACTTTCTCCTCTCCCATTAAGAAAGGAAAGGTGGAATATTCTTACTTGGTTAATGCTGTTTTAAAGATGCATTATGCTCTCTAATCCTGTTACATGCTTAAAACTGACTCTTTCTTAGTGGGGATGCCTGTGTGTTCCTCCTTTCCATCTAACTTTCATGACGTGGCTAATAAATGCTTGGCTCCTGGTTTCCCACAGACCTCTTTATTTCATCACTGTCACAGGCAGCCCACTTGGGCAAGAATCAGAATGACTGCACACCAGTTCTCAGTTGTCCCTATCTGGTTCAGAGGTAATCCTTGGCCCTGGCAAATTCTTGGGAAGGTGCTTTCTTTTTAGATGTGCACAAGGAAGGCTTTACTTTCTTTGTGTGGGTTAGGCAGCAGTCCTCTAAGCCCTGCGATTGCAACGAACCCATGTGAGGTCTCAAGGCAGCCCAAGAACCTAAATTGGTATCTCAGTCATCTCAGTGGTCTGATGCCTTACTGAAGAATTTCACATCTACTCTTTCTCAGTGTTTGGGGGAAATTTTCTAGTTTAAATTTGTTACAAAATTATTCGCCATTTTCTTATGTACTTACTCTCCTTTATCAACTCTGTCCATGTGGTATGATAATATATTCAATTTAAAACTAAAAAACACATCCTTAACCTCTCTTCCAGCATCATCTCTCTCTCTCCCTCCCTTTCAACCAAATCTCTATACTTTGTTTTCCATTTCTTCTTGTCCCAATCACTTCCCATCCAACTAAAATTTGATTTTAGCCCTTTCCTTCTGTGAAAGTTGCCATTGACTTCCAGTGGCTTTTTCCTTGGAATGTTTTCCAGCTTCATCAAACTGACTTCTCACTAGCAATCCATATTATAAAGAATTCTTTTTGTGGAAATATTTCTTCGATTTTTGTGACACCACTTTCTCTTAGTTTCCTGTCTCACTCAGGGTTTCCTTCCCGCGCCCCCCCCCCAGATCATTGCTCAAATATTAGAGAGTGTACCCAGGTTTTCACCTTTGACATCTTCTTTTCTATATCCTCTTCTTAGGCAGTTTCATTATGCACACACAGTTTCAACATTCAGTACACCTTTGCTGATAACTCACAAACTTATCTGGATTCCACTGGATCTCCACTTGCCATTTCAAATTTAACGTGTCTAAAACACCACACTTCAAACCCACTTTTCTTTCTGTATTCACAGTCAATTCTCCATTAGTGCTCTACTCTTCCATTATCTCCAGTATTCAGCCTTCAATTCCACTCTTTAAGAGGTGGAAGTAGCAACAAGCATCAGCAGCAACAACTACTGTTTATTGCACAATAACAAAGTACCAGGCAGGTATTTTGTCAATAAGGACACTTAGGTTTAGAAGTTAGATAACATAGCCACGTCACATAACTCTTAGTTGGCAAGGCCAAGATTTAAACCCAGGTCTAGCCAGGTCTTCTTAGCCACTATGCTATTCTGTGTTCTAATAGCTCTGGAATCTACCCCTTCTCTAAATCCTCAAGCTTTAATTTACATCTTATCACTTTGGATAAAATCCAACTTTCTTTTCATTATATGCAAAATCCCTCATTATCTGGTTCTTGTATCCCTTCCTCCTTAATCTCATTCCACATACCCATAAAACATCTGGACTGCAGCTACACTGAACTTCTTGCATTTGGATTCAACACTCCTTAAAATGCTGCTCCTTCTATCTAAATTGTCCTTCATTTGGCTAACAACCAAATAGCCTTGAGGACTCAGGCTGGTGAGGTGGCTTTCCTCTGTTCTCACAAAGCACCCTGGACATTTCTTCTCATTGCATTAACCACAAAATATTACTAGACTTTACTAATGTTTACTTGCCTTATCCTCATCAAAGAAATGCTTTTTTAGTCTTTAGCAACAAAGACTATACTTACCACACTGTAGGAGCTCAATAGACTACTTTTTTATTGATCTGTATTAGAAAAATGCCAAACTTAATTGCTCTGTTTTAGGTGTCAAAACACATAAAAAGAGTTAAAAGATAAATGGTAACTGTCAGAAATGCAACACTTGATATGCATTTATTGAATGCAATAACATAATATATAGTTGACTTCATATATTATAGTAACATAATAAAAATAGGTAATAAAAAGTTTCATTTTATGGTTAGCTTTTTTTTTTTTTTTTAGCTCAAATATCCTCTCAATGCTGAATGACACAGAACTCTGAGATTTCAAACAAGTAAGTGGACAATTACTTGGGATGAGTCAAACTCTTTTTTGGTAACAATTTTGATTATACCAGAGGCACTCTTCTATGCAAAAGTGGTGAAAATGCAAATCAAGTTGCCAAATTTTCATAACAAATGTTAGTTCTGCCACACACTTATATCACATTTATAGGATATGAATTGCTATTGAACCAACAGTGTAGAATATTGGCATTTCAAACACTCATCACAGAATCCAGCCCTGAAGTGGCTATTATCTAATCCTAAAGCAAACTCACTTAAGTCAAGGATATTGATATTTGAAATAGACTGTTCAATGGACACGCCTTCTCTTGCTCTGGTTTTCTATATGTTGTCAATGTATTAATTTAGAATCTAAATTATCTAAATTTTAGATAAAGCTAAATATATTTACTAGTGGTAAATTTAATTCTTGTTGTTTATAAATAGGTGATGTAAGAATATTTGAAGAAATTTTTCCCTTCTACAAAATACATTGTCAACTGTATTACTTAAAAACCATTTGTAAGAGTTCATCTGATAAATTTTATCTAGGATTCAGTACTAGAAAATAATCTGTTTCTCCAGATGAACTGGTAGCTAGGTCTTTATCAAATAATTAATTTCATATTACATGGCATATTGTGCTTGCAGCTTTGACTGCGGGAAAATCAAAACATCTTTTTTTTTTTTTTTTTTTTTGAGACAGTCTCACTCTGTTGCCTGGGCTAGAGTGCCGTGGCGTCAGCCTAGCTCACAGCAACTTCAAACTCCTGGGCTCAAGCGATCCTCCTACCTCAGCCTCTCAAGTAGCTGGGACTACAGGCACGCGCCACCATGCCCAGCTAATTTTTTTCCATATATATATTTTAATTGTCCAGCTAATTTCTTTCTAATTTTAGTAGAGACAGGATCTCGCTCTTGCTCAGGCTGGTCTCGAACTCCTGAGCTCGAACTATCCACCCGCCTCGTCCTCCCAGAGTGCTAGGATTACAGGCGTGAGCCACCGCACCTGGCCAAAACATCTTGTTTATTATTAGTTCCCATTGTTTGGCCAAATTTTGATATTGAATTCATCATCAAATTTTTTTCTTTTCAAAACTGAGTAGAATATAGAAATTAATAAAATAAAAATATATATAAACAATTTAAAAGTAACAAGAAAATTTTCTTTTTAAAATCTTATTATATATTATTGTCTTATTCAGCCAAACGTGGTAATATTAAAGACGATTTTCAGTAATTAAGGGTTATTAGAGAAAGTGAATACATTGAAGTTCATTCTGTAATAATTTTCCAGAAAATCTAGGACTTAGTAAAGCATTCACTGAATATCTTCTGGCCATAAGGAAATTTTTTTTCTGGTTAACATACTTTATTACAAGCCCTATACAGTATTTTGTCAAAAAAGTAAAAATTATCATTGACCTATTTTTAGAACCACCAACATAGTCTATAGACTACAATTGTTTGAGTCTTAAATATATATGGAAATATACATATATATATATCCCATAATTAGTTGTTTAAAAAATTAAGTTTAATTGTTTCTGAAAAGCAAAACTCCAGTAATCATATAACTTGTGTGGAGGGAAAATGACAATTAAAAATTAAGTTGTTAATTAGAAGATTTATTTTTTATTGGGTGAAAAGATGCACTTTACAGTAACAAAATCAGATTAGATACTGTGGACTTGAGAAATGTATAATATAGGTTACTTGTGTAAATTGAAAGACTCCAAAATATTTTCAAGAATTGTAGAATACTCAAAATGTAATTTTATACTTTATCATAATTTAGAAAAAAAAAGAACACGAGCCTAAACTACACAACCTTTAAGTGACCAAGGTAAGGTTGGAAACTCCAGCAAGCTTCAGATACTCACATTTTAACTGTAGATTACTGAGACACATGCCACCTACCATCAAAGCTTACAGGGCCCTGAGTCTAGGTTTTTTAATGGGAGAAACTTGAACTTGAATGTGTTCTAATTAACTTTCCTTTTTTTGGGAATACTTCATGCTAGGGCTAAGCTTTATGTCAAATTTCTAAAAAAGAAAAATGGAGTGTTTAAAGAAATGGCAATGAGGATGAGATCAGGTAATATTTATTCACCGGACTTCTTTGTTTCTTAGCTCCTATGAAAGTAAAGTTTCATGGGACTGACAGAATACAGCAAAAGAAAATGAATGAAATGCTTTTCAGAAAGATTGAGAATAACAGTAAGAATATAAGAAGACCTTTAAAATAAGAAGTCAGGATCATAAAGAGCATATCAAAGAAAACAAAGTAAATAAACATTTCTGAGAAACTAAATTATGTATTATAGTAATGTAAAACTTAAACAGAAGTTACAGAATAGTTTGGGGTAAATTAAGAGTGAAAAAGGCACCCTGCATGGATGCTAAAGGATAGATTTTGACAAGACTTCATTTTTAGTGGAAATGCTAGTTGTGTTCATATCAGTGCATAAAAGACCTATCTAGATCTATTTCAAAAGGAAAGCATGCCATTATATATCTCTATAGAGTTATCTTATTACAGTTCAAGCAAGAGTCCTAGAGTTTGCATAGCACAGTCTCTAGAAGGAAGCCACACAAGCTCTGATTGCTGTGTGTCAGCATGGTCTGTTTGCTGCTATCACTGTACAGCAATCGGAAGTTATGCCACATTGCTTAAAGGCCTTAGAGTACTTCTTTTGCCTACTGTGCTCACAATCACTCCATTTTAGCTAGTCTATCAGCTGCTCTGCCACCCCGCTGATATCCATTTTTCACACATGTCCAGCCCAGTGAATCTGAATTTCAGTGAGCTTGACTTCCATGCTGATGTCCCAGGATCCTGCTGTTGTTGACCTTGTCTTGCCATTAGATGTTAAGTATGACTTGTAGGCAAAGATGATGAAACTGTTCCAGAAACTGTATAAACATTTTTTTTCAGATTTTAGTCTCCAATTCACCTACTAAAGAAATTTGAACATTGCCATCATTTGGTTCTAGACCTTTTCCTTTGAATAAATGTAAAAACTTGGTTCATGTCATAGGCCACATACTTATCTTGAAAAATGCATTCTGGTTTAGCAAACCACTTCCAATTTGGGTGTTTACCAAGGTCTACTACCAAGATTTCAATGCACTACAGTGTCACTATTTTAAGGGAAGATTTCATCTCTTTTATATAATGTTCTATTCAACTTTGGTCTTTTTAAATGTATCCAATTATCAAGGTTGATACTGCTGATCAAGCAAGTATCACAACTAATCAAATCTGCTTATCACTAAGTCTGGCGTCAGTGCATAAAATGGATATGTGCTTTCAGTGACAAGCTGGGGCATTTGAACATTATTAAACTGACATCCACAGTGTAGCATATTCTTTTATGCAATGTAAACAAATAGGTGGTAGAAAAATTCAAGGACTTTCTTAGTTTATTCAGTTTTCTTTATGTTCCTTGTTTGATGACACATCTGTTTCTGATGCTAGCCCCTTCAAGATTGATATTCTATTTCACAATAATATTTCAAATCAAAACAAAAGAAAATCTCTTTTGGCATCTTTAGATTAGCCGCATGTCATACACTTTTTAAATTTAGGAAAACATGCTATTACCTGTAAGAGGAAGGTACTGAATTGAGTTTTGAAAGGCAGACCTGTGGCCTTTTATATTAAGCATGGGAAGGAGGGATTTTAGGATTGACCTTAGTCCATAGGTCATTGACCCTATTGTTATAGAAAGGGACAAGAAACCAAATTGTTATGAAAATAATATTTATCTTGACTATTAGTTGATGTTATCCAAAGTTAAAATCTTTTATTCTCATAAAGAAGATAAGGTAAATACTAATGAGTTGTATAAAATTTAAGCATTCTCATAGTATAAATAAGCCTGGCTTAAAGATAGATAGTTGTACTAATAACAACTGCCCACAAAAATGTATATATGCACACATAATATAAAATATGTATATTTATATATTTAAAAATCATTTTTCACAATGTCAGTATTGATAAAATTTATATGTACTATAGCAGAAGACATTTTGTTTTCTCTTTGGCCGTTTAGCTTAACAATTCCTTTAGTGTAACAAACGCACCTTTACTTCAGAGAAAAATAGGCATTTATGATGAATAAAAGATCCTGAAAAAGAAAAAAATCTAACCTAAGAAAATTTTCTCCCAAACATGGAACACTTTTTCCTTTGAGATAGTAATAGATGTTCTAGGAAAAACAAAACAAAACAAAACTCTGCTTTGTGGTTAAACACATTTGGAAAATATGGATTCAATAAAGTTAATAGGGTTCTTTAGTGTAATGAGTATTTAGGTCCTTAACTCTGTAGCATAATTTTCAAGTAGGGGTGGAGAGGCCATATATGGAACAATTTGGACACAAACTTCTTTATTCAAAAAATACCTATGAGCATGTGGGAGCTAACTCTTAAAACAATTGATCTCATGAAGACAGAGAGTAGAATTTTGGTTACCAAAGGCTGGGAAAGGTAGCAGTGAAGGGGAGATAAAGTGGGCATGGTTAATGGGTGCAAAAATATGGTTAGATAGATAGAATTAACAGTATTTGATAGCATAACAAAGTGATAGTCAACAATAAGTTATGGTATACTTTAAAATAACTAGAAGAGTGAAACTAGAATGTTCCAGTTTGATAAATGCTTCAGGTGGTAGATAGTATAATTACCCCCATTTGATTAATATACCTTGTATGCCTGTATCAAAACATCACATGTACCTGTAAATATATACAACTATTATGTACCCATAATAATTAAGAATAAAAAATTTTTTAAAGATTTAAAAAAAAAAACCTTTGAGCAGCTTAGGAAACACAATTTGGAAAATAATGACTGAAAATATAAACCAGGATACAAACATGCCACTCTTCAGAGTTGTCCTGTTGTAGGTATTTCTGAAAATGTTCTTACTCAGAACAGCTGTGAAGACCTCATATCTGAACAGCTACCGCAAGATCCAAAATCTTCTTAGAATTCTGATCCATGAGATGTCGATCCCATCCTAACCTACTTATACCTGAATATGTTTATTTTCCATTCTTTGTTTTTCAAGAATCGTGGCACATAATTTCATAAAAAGGAGTATTATTTGTATTCTAGAACATAAATGTTTAAGACTACCATGCAAAATCAGACTGCCATACATCTACCATGCCATTTTAAAAATCCATTTTGGAAGAACCATTATTAAAAATTAAAAATCAGAATTATATCTGATTCATAGAGATTTCAGGAGTAAGATAAGTTTATAAAGCAAGAGAAATCAATTTTCTAACCTTTCCCTCAATAAAAGGTGAATTCAGTTCTCAGGATGTTGTCAAGAAATGCTTTGACATTCCACCAACAAAAAGCAGAAGCTTGAATTTTTCTTTCCTCAGGTAACAGAAAAAACATTGAATTGTGAATCAGAATGGAATTCTGGTCTCGCCTCTCTTCCTAGTTGTTACCTGATCCTAGGCAAATCCCTCACCCCCCTGAACGTGCTCAAATGTAACACATTTATCTACAGTGAGTTGTAGTAACTAACTTTTCTATACGAACATTCTGTAATTTCAGTATGGTAATGAGACTACCTGCAGGACTTTGTGTTGTCTCTCACTATTCAGAAGTTCATGAAACACAGGGACAGGCTAATGCTAAAGTTTGGGCTGCTACTAGAAAATACTCATGCAAATTAGAAAAGAGGCATCTGTTCTGGGGGGATGAATTGTAAAAGATGTTCTTTCTAAGTAGACCAAATTGAAAAAAAAGACCCGTTTGGTGGAACTATTAACAAAAAATGGCACCCTCTTCTCCAGCTCATCTAAATTGGCGAGGAAAGCTCAGGCTGAATATCAGTCACCTGTGGCAAACCTCTTGGGACAACCTGTTGTGATTTACTGGACTTCCTTCAAGACCTCATTCCCATATCATCTGTCTGCCCTACGTCTCAATCTTTTGTCTCTCCACAGATAGATGTGTTTAGGTCTCTAATAAAATTCTTCTCTTGATTTCTAGTTACTCACCTCTTATCTCTGCACACTATAGCTTTTACAGAGTTTCCATTCACTTTCTCACCCACCCCCCTACCATTCACTGCTGAGCACACTAGAACACTGAGCTCCTACCTCCACTCTGTTCACTGGGAATGGGCATCTCTAGCTAACTGTTATTGGCAAACCTATTGGATATCTTTCAAGATTCATCTTACTTGACAACAGAATTCAGCGTTTTCCTATTCCTATTCCTATTCCTGAGATTATAAGATCTCCATTCTATTAGCTTTGATGATAACCTCCTGTCATAATTCTCTTTCATCTGTAATTCTTATTGCTTTGTAAATATCAATGTTCCCAAATCTTATCATTTGTCCCCTTTTCTTTTCATTCTACAAAGCTCTTTTAAAACCTTGTCCATATCTGAAACTTCAACTTCTGTCATATACTGATGATTTCCAAAACTACAGCTCAGATCTTGTTCTTGAACTCTAGACCCTTACATCTAAGGGGTAAGTAGATTTTGGAAATTTCCCATTCATGTTATGTGTAACATGTAAAATGGAATTTATCATTTTTGTTTTCTTCTGTGCTTTGTTTTCTCTTTCCATGTCATCTAAGGCATATGTGCACTACTAAAGCAATTTAAAAACCTACAGTAAATGTTACTTATAAGATTTTAAAACTTCTTTAATGAATCCCCTTTTCTAACTGCCCTTTTCACCCAATCACTCAACTCCTTGGCTCCATCTGCTTCCTTAGTGAAAATCATCTTCTTTTCTCACCTCACCTGCTTTAACTGTAGAATTAAAATGATAATTCCCTGTTACAGTTGTGGCTTGAGTCCGATTAGATAATGCATTTAAAAGGCCTAGAACACAGCAAGAGTGTAATAAATAGTAGAATATTATTATTGTTAGAATTATTATTTTTACTACTAGTAGGATTATGAGGTTCTATAAATTGCAACTGGACCATGACTACCACTAACTTTATTTGCCATGGTAATAATAGTTTAGGATTGAACTTGATTTGATTTACTAAATTAGCATTTTTTTCAACTGCTACATAGCAGTGAAAGAAAAGGTTATAGACTAACTCAACATAAGAGATTCCAGCTTAATTTAGAAAGGCAGACAAATACGGTATACTGAGCATCAACTTTCAAAGTTTTAATTAAAAAACACCCTTAGGCTATTCTGTATCAGAAGGATAACTTTGTAGTTACTGAGTCAAATGCATTCGTTAGTTAATGGAGCTAACACATGCCTTTATATTAATAGAGAATTTCCTCACTTATTACATATTACATTCTTTATCCTTTCAAAATTTTAATCTTTGAAACTATATCTACCATTTGAAGAAAGAAATGACTATTTAGAAAATATTTGAGTCATTGTAGCTTTTTTTTTTTTTTTTTTAGCATTCACAACTACTTTCCAATGTGTTCAGGTAAAAGGGAGAAATAAAATGTCTTCATTGAAAGCTTTGGCCAAAATATGACAGTCCACAGTAGAGCTTTTACCAAACACACATTTGGAGTAACTAAACACAACTTGAAACAGATGTTTGACCTAATACATTATATTAGAAAAGATAGAGTAAGATTCTCTCTTCGTGAGGCTTCCAATTTAAGATGATACTTGATAAAGAAGCTTCTCATTTGACCTTTCCCTACAACGGCTTCTAAAATGCTTCTGAAGACACAGAAAATAATAAAACTCACCTAACACCCAGGGTTAACCTAATACACAAATTGCCAGACTATGGGAAGAAATTCTACCAACTTTTGGTGGAGGCATATCAGAAAAAAAAAAAATTACACTCATAACTTCACCTTTTTCTAAACCCAGTGTATTCTGTTTGTATTCAAAGTCCAAAATTTTTTAAAACTCTCCTCCCAGTAATAACTGTTCATTAACTGAAAACAAAGATTCAAGGCTTTGAAAAACAGGGCTTACTGCTTTTCCATCTCCTATTCACTTTCTACTCAGAGACCAGCAGAAAGTTAACAGGCAGGAGGCAGAAAGCAGAGCTAGAGGAAAAATATGTCCATGGGTAACAGATCAGCTCAGAGTCATTTTGGAGGCTCAAGACAGCTGAATAAACAGTAGAGACCCCTTTGTTAAGGTTCACATAGAGCGGTTGATGAAGTTTCTCTAACTTGGTGAAATTATCTTTTCAATTGATTACAACCAAAGCCTGAATCCTTAGACCTTCTATTTCCATTCTAACCTTCTCCATCTGCATAAGGGCACCATCATCATTTCTGAGGTGCCTGAGCCTTCGGTCTCGCCATATAGCTTTTACGATTACAGAGAATTATACCCACCTTATATTTAACACCTATATCTAATCCCTTCTCTGACATCATCTTAAGTAGTTTACAAGAGTGAATTAATTATATATGTATGTATTCCAACTAATACAATGACTTGTCTATTTTATAATCTTTTAAAAAATCATCCATGTGCATACATAAAATTTTCATAGCACTTTTATCAGACCTGGGATGAAAGAAGAATCACATTATAATATGTTGTGATTAATAAAGTTGGAAGTAGATTCAACATGTCCCTAAAAACAAGCTCTGCTAAATAAATATCTTCAGTGTATGTTCCAGGTACTGATGTTTTGAGTTTCTCTTCAATTGTTTCTACCATATTATCTTCCTACCTTCACACAGAGCCAATAGATCTAAGAGGGAAAAAATCAAGAAGAAATGGAGCAGGAGAATAAAAGATTGGTTGAAAAAGATATGTACTGTATATTTTATATTCTACAGTTCTTGTATCTAACAAAAGTAAATCATACATATGAAATGGCAAAAAATCACAAAAAATGGAAAGCGGGTTATCGTATTGGTCCACAAATCCAAATCCAAACACTATGTTTATACTTATACACTGTTGATGGGACTGCAAATTAGTACAACCTTTATGGAAAACAGTACGGAGATTTCTGAAAGAACTAAAAGTAGACCTACCATTCAATCCAGCAATCCCACTACTGGGTATCTACTCAGAGGTAAAAAAAGTCATTTTATCAAAATGACATCCACACTTTAATGTTTATTGCAGCACAATTCACAATTGCAAAGATGTGAATCAACCTAAATATTTCAGCGGAAATGGAGACCATTACCCTAAGTGAAGTATCTCAAGAATGGAAAAACAAACACCACATGTACTTTCTAATAAATTGGAACTAACAGTCGCTTCTCAGCCTTTTGAATAAGATCAAGTGTGGAACTAATCAATGGGCACACAGTACACAGAGGGAAATAAAAGTCATTAGAAATCAAGTAGTGGGGGGGGATAAGAGAGGAGGAGCAAAAACCTACCTAACAGATATAATAACGTTATTCAGGTGATGGGCACACTTATAACCCTGACTCAAGTATTACAAAAGCTATCCATGTAACAAAAACATTTGTATCCCCTTAATATTTTGAAAATAAAATAAATGACAAAAAACAAATGCTATGCATAAAACTGCATTTAAAGAATGTGAAACAAGAAGATTAAATATAGAAAGACAAATCAGTGTATATCACCCAAATCCAATGTGAAGATAGGGATCACAAGTGCATAAATTTAAGTAGTATTTCAGACATTAATGTTGTGTCATTGATAACTTGTAAAATATATATTAAAGATAGATCGGACATGAACACTTATAAAATGAATAATATTGTATTTACATAAATAAAGAAAAAACTTTTAGAATTTCCAGGGCAAATGGACAGAAATATTAAGAGTGGGAAAAAAATAGCTTTTCTTCCTGTTTGCTTTTACTTAAATATGTAACAGATAAAGAATTCAAGGATCAAAAAAAATAAAATTAATACATGTATGTAAGATGTTTCTCTTTCTATAGTTTATAGTTAAATGGTATATCCTATATCTTTGTTTTAAAATTTTATGTAAAATTTTAAAAAATTATAGTGTATAGGCAACAAATAACCTGAATAAATCTCTAATAGTAGACAACCCACAGGCCACATTTTCTGAACCCAATACCATAAAAATTAAAATTAATAATAAAATTGTAACCCTTCTCAAATTTCTTGAAATTTTAAAGAAAAAGAACACTCCAAAGTCATGTTAGAGCAAAGGATAAATAAAAATTCCATTTAGATATTAGTAGAAAATAAAAATGGGAATAGTACATACTAAAAATTTTGAACATGATCAAAGGTTCAATCACAAATTAAATTTTTTTTGTAAATGCTTTTACTGTTAAGCAAAAAAAACTAAAAATAAATGAGCTAGCCAATCAATTCATGAAAGAAATACACAAAACAAGAAAAGCAGGGAGAGAGCCCGTGTTGCAGGAAGTAAGTTACGAATTGTAAAGCAGGAAAAAAATCATTGAAAGTTGTTTGTGACAAAAGTAATAAAATAGATAAACTTCTGTCTTATGTAATACTGAGAGGAAAAAAGAAAAACCCAAGAGCATTTATTAAGAATGAGAAAGAAGATTTAAAACCCGGGAAAAAGTTTGAGAATGTGATATACTAATCTGTATAGTCTGATGTACAAATTTCAATGTAGTAATGATTTAAAAAAAAATGGAGTTGACTAAAATTGACTAAAAAAGTAGGAAGATTTGGAATATCAATAATTATAGAAGAAACTGGAAAAGTGGATGAAAATATTAATTTTTAGGACTAAAATGGTTTAAAAGCAACTTCTTTAAATCTTTCAAAAAATCAGTATTTCCTGCATATAAATCATGCAGGAGCATAGAAAATATGGTAGATTTTAAAAATCTAGCATTAAGAGGAGCCAAGATGGTGGACAAGAAAAGCCACCAGTCAGAGTGTCTCTGCAAAAAAGACTAATTTTAGAAGAAAGAAAAAAAAATATGCTAGCAGAGAAATATAGATCAGGTGAGGGTCGGAAAGAAGGCTGCCTGAAACTATAGGAGACTCCATGGGAAGATGTTGCAGAGGAGAACTGGAAGGAGAAAGGCTTGGAGGCTTGGAGACCAGCGACAAGGGTAGGCAGAGCCGTTAACTTCTCCCTCCCTTGCATCTTGGACTGCTGGTGGGCTCCTGAGTGGTTGGAGAGACCTGGTTGGAGAGACTTGTCCTCACCAGCCCAGAGACAGCTGCCGCCAGTGAGCAGTGGCCTCTTTCAGACTCAGCACCGGGCTCCTAGCCCCCTCAGGGCATGTCCCTGAGCACAGACCAGAGCCTATCAGCAGATGCCATAGTGCTCCACTCTCTCCTTTCCCTTCCCTACCTGTGCATGCCCAAAGAGACAATTTAGCCATCACACGGAGGCATTTCCAAGGAATGGGACCTTTCCTTTTGGAGCTCTACAGCAGACTGAGGGGTACTCAGACTGCGAGTTCCCTACTCGCCAGCCTTCCCAGGTGCTACTTGCCTGGGGACTCCAGGAGAGTGGGGCAAATCCCGAGGTGAAGTGAAATCGATCCAGCTTGGGCACTCTGTAGGTGATTCAAGAACAGCACCCGTGCCCTGGCAGGGTCAGGGATTGATCTCCAGGGTCCAGGGGACAGGTCTGCAGACCAGACCCCATACACCCAGATCACAATCGCACTGCCCCAGGGCACAGAAGAGATATCTGTGAAAGAGTCTACTGAGGATTGTGTACCTTCAGGGGAAGATCAGTGTATCAGAGAGGCAACCCTCCTCCCAAAAGAGGGCTGTGCACCCAGCTCAGGCTACGATCCTGGGTAAGAAAGCTCCCCGCCCATGTCACAGCCAGGGGTGATCCATTGGCCTGAGTTCCCAATTGCTGGCAGAGGCCTGGGAGAGGCCACGAAAAGGGGGATAGCAGAGGAGAGCGAGACCTGCTCCAGAGTGTGGGTCTTGCACAGTCCCAGCCCCCGAGCCCAGACTTTCAACTGAGTAGAGCCATTTCAGCCCCTCCTGATAGCTTTGCACAGAAACAAAGACTAGACCTTTGACCCTGCTAACAGCAGTTGTGGAGCCTGAGGGAAGGCTTACCCAACCCAGCCCCACCCAGACTCACTCCTCCCACTGAGGTGGAGAATAAGGACACAGCTGGAAATCACAGGGCCCCACTCACCACCCAAGGCACAAGAAGGCCTCTCTAGAGGAATAAAAGCTAGCTACAGGACCCAAAAACAGCACTGCAGCTCGCTCCTCCCTGAAACTGCCACCTACTGACAGGGAGGTCATCCTGCACAC
>CAUYSK010111828.1:0-31668 GCA_963575035.1 Avahi laniger
ACCCTAAGCATCACTTCATCTGCAGCCTTTGTAATTACCATTATAATAAACCAGTAAACATAAGTGATTCCATGAGGTCTTTGAGCCACTCCAGCAAATTCCTCGGACCCAAAGAGCGGGGTGGGGGGAGGGTTGTGGGAACCTCAGCTTGAAGCCAGAAGGTCAGAAGCTCCAGAGGCCCAGACTTGTGACTGGTGGGGCCAGGGGGGGATCTTGGGGACTGAGCCTTCACCCTGTGGGATCCGACACTGTCTCTAGGTAGACAGTGTCGGGACTGAATCAGAGGACACCTAGCTAGGAGCGTGGGGAAAAACCTCGCATTTGGTCACAGAAGTCTTCTTCTGTGTCGATTGTGGTAGAGTTTAGAGCAAAGCATGGTTCGAGGAATGTTTTTTCCCCAAAGCAGATGATGATGGCCAATATTGGCGAGGGAGCATTTACACTCTGCCAGGCACCATGGTAAGCACTTGTATGTGTTGACTTATTTAATGTTCACAAAGACCCTGTGAGGTAGCAATGGACGAGAAGATTGAGGCATGGAGATTTCAAGTAATTTGCCCAAGGTTGCACAGCTAGACATGACAGAGCCAAGATCGGAACCCTGGCAGCCCGTGCACTTCACCACCCTGCTGGGTGGTGTGAACCCTGCACGTGGCGCACAGCGAAGGTTATTACCAGGGCTGTTCAGTGACTCCCCCACCCAACCACAGGAAGTAGGTCTCCAACTTCATTGGGCATCAGACTCAGCTGAGGAGAATCCGGAGTCCTGGGCCCACCCTGGTTTGCTGATTTGCTAAGCCAGGGGACACTGGCGCAGGCTGTCCAGGACGTATCTGGAGACACTTGGCCTCCCTAAATCAAGATCCAACTTCTGGGTCTGGCTGGCTGGACCTGCCCCACAGAGTGAACTCTCTGCTCCAAGCCACACCACTCCCACCCCGACCTCATGTCCAACCCCTCTTTAAAGGCCCAGGTCAAGTTCTATGTATCCCCCTAAGCCCCCCACGGGAATAGCAGCCCACCCTGACTTCCCCTTCTCTAAGTACCGAAACCCATGCAGAGGAACCCGCTCTGCTTCATGACCTCATCGTAAACCGCCTGGTGTTCCCTCGCTGGTGCCCTGGGGCTACGAGCCTTTTCCCATGAACTGGATCCCAAGGGCCTTAGATGTAGACGCTTCCTTTCATATTCCTTGTACACGCCCCACACAGCTCATTCAACGGAGACTGGCCGATTGGGTCACAGACCCCACGTGCCAATATGCTCCTATTTCCACAATCCACGCGGCTCACGTGCAACTGGCCAATTCATTGTCTGCCCACCCGTGGGGACGGTCCACGTGTCGGGATTCTTCTCCACACCAAGCACCCCCCTAGCACTGAGGACCCAGGGGACACGCCCTCTCGAGGGCTGACACACAAACAACTCACTCTAACTCAGTGTCCTTGGTGTGATCTCGCCCCCCAGGGGATATCTGGCAGTGACTGGAGACATTTTTGGTAGTCACAGCTGGGGGTGGGGAGGCTGCTGGCATCCAGGGGGCAGAGGCGAGGGATCCTGCTAAGCCTCCCGTGATGCGCAGGACGGTGCCACACAGCAAAGCAGTACCCGGCCCAGAATGGCAGGGCGAGGCTGAGGAAGCTGCTGTAACGGGGTGACAACCTGCAGCGGGGGTAGCAGCAAACGGTGATGGGAACCCGAAGGAGTGGGAGGCTGTTGGAAAAGGATGCACAGAGGAGATGCTTGAGACAATGAATTGATCAATGATTGAGGAATGGTGGATGAGGTTTCACACGGCAGACGCAGGGAAGGAGAGAGGAGTTGCTGGCAGCGAGGTGTGAGTGCTTGGCAGGTGTGGGAAGCTGTGACCGGGTGTGATGTGGCTACAGTGCCTGGCTCATGCTTGTCATTCATTGACACACCCTCTGCCATCTCGCTTTCGGCACTCACTCGCTCAGCAGACCCTGTACCGAAACAGAGTGGAACGGCGGGCGGCTCTGGCCCTGGTTCGATCACCCCCCATTCTGCCTTGGTGGTCTCCAAACCAACGAGGTGTCCCCGCGAGGGCGAGATGGGCTTGAGCCGACTGTGGCCGTTTAGCTGCCTTGCGAGGTGAGACCACTCAGGTCCGAAGCTGTGAAAACACGACAGTACTTTAAAGGTTCCCAGCGGCGGCGTCCGGAAAGGTCGCAGCACGAGGTGTGAGATCTCCCAGCCCAGAACTGCTAACGGGGAGTTCTCCGGATGGCAAATCGGGAAAATGGGTTCTGAAGAAGGCCTGTGCTTCCCACAGTGAGACAGGAAGGAAAACACATTAAAAAATAATTCTGAAAAAAAGAAGTAATTCTAGTACTGTTTGTCTCTTTAAAAAAAAAAAAAGTCCACCCTAGATTGTCGTGTTGGTTATTCTGAAACAGCTATATTGCTAACAGCGCTGGAACTTTGTCTCCCTCTCCTCTGCCTCTTCGTGTGTCTTTCTCTTGCTCTGGCCTCTCCATCTCTGTCTCTGCATGTCATGCGTGCGTGCTTCTCTTTTTCGTTTGTATTTTTGTGTTTCTTTGAATGTGACTGTCATCCATGTGCCCGTGCGCGTGTGTTCTCTCTCTCTCTCTCTGAATTTTGATTTTTTCCTTCTTCCTGCACCCGTGTTTCTGGCTGCCTCTCTCCCACTGCCCTCCTCCTCCTCCCCCCGCTTCAGCCGCCCTCCCATAAGCAGCCGCAGCACGTAACTGAAGTGCATTTTCATTACTGGCTGTGTTTACCAGAAAGAGTTATATGCTCCCTATTCTTCATTTTTAAAAGTAAATGACTGAATCATTTTCTGTTTCTCTCTCTGAATGAAGCTGCATTTGACTTTCATCTTCCTCCATTGATTTGTTTTTTCAGGTCATGCCCTTGAGAAAAAAAGGTAAGTTCTCCACCCGAGATTGTACCGTATTTCAGAGAACGGGTGGCCCAGGAGATGTGCAGGGTGTCGCAGCGGGGGAGCTGCGGTGTGGCTCCGGGCTGGGCGTACCCGGTGCCCACCGTCAGAGCTTCTCCTGGTGAATCTGGTCTCAGCGGAGCCAGGACCTGCTCTGGGTTTCACAGCCGCAGCTCTGGGGGAATATCTACCGTTTCCTTAACCGTCGCCACAGATTCCCTTGCCTTCTGTGCAGCCTGGAGTGGCTGGAAAGATTGGGGAATGACTGAAGATGAATCTCAGGGAGCAAATCTTTTAGATCTTAAAAGGAGAGAGATTTTCAGCCCAGCAGGAACATTAAAGCAAATCCAGGTGCCCTTGGAAGCTGGCACTTTTCTGTCTTTTACATGCGGGATGCAGGATGCGTGTTGTCTTGGTTAGCTGGTCCAGTCCCCTGACTTCTCGCTAGAGGCGACTCTCAATCCTTTGCCCTGGTTCCCACGCTGCCACTCCTGGGCCTTGCCAGGGGTCATTATAAATAAAGTCATAGGACGTGAGCATCGGGACTGGGAAGGGTCTAGCTGGATTGCCTCATCTGACAGCAGAACGAATGAGTCTCAGGCGGTGGGTGTGATTTACCAAAAACATGAGGCTACCTGGTGGCAGATGTCCCTGTCCCCCTTCAGACCTGGCTGTACATCTATTAAAGGTGGTGCTACCTGGCTGTGGGCTGTGGGCTAGAGCTCCAGCCCTGCTGACAGCCCCAGGATTGGGGCACACAGCCAGCTGGGCACATGAATGGGTCCATATGGCAGCCCTCGGGGACCATCTCAAAGCACACGTGACACTTGACACTCACCCCCCCAGAGGGATCTCGGATGACCACTGAGGGAAGGAGGAGGGGCGGCTGGTGAAGCAATCACACCTGTGTTCACAGTGGATCTCGTTCAATTCAAGGTCACTTGGTGACCAACTGGTATGCCAGGCCCTTTGCGAGAACTTGGGGCACAGCGAGAAGCCTAGAGCCACAGGGCATAATACTGAGGTATGTGTGGGGTGATGAAGGCTCAGAGAACCCATCCTCCCTCCCACTCAGTCTGGCGGGATGGTCAGGAGGCCTTCCAGGAAGAGGTGATGTCACTGGAAATAACTGGACTAGTGTTTCGTTGACGTTCCTCAGTCTGGGCGCTCTGGGGAGGACCACGGGAAGAGAGCCACATTGGGAATTCAGACCACAGCACTTCTCGTTTCCAGCCCAGCCTCCACACTCACTAGCTGTGTGACGAAAGCACGTCACGTGACCTCGGAGTCTCTGGAGCTTGGGTTGCGCACTCAGTGCAGTGTGATCTGAGAATGCATCGTGCACATTTAAAAGTGCCCCAACACGGTGGGCTGTTACAGCCCTTAGGGTTCCCTGTGGGAGTGCACAGAAATCAAAGCCGTACCCCTCTCTTGAGGCTCCAACAAAGGAGCAAAGAAGGGGCCTGAGAGTCTGTGTGCTCGGGCTCCACCTGCAGCCTCTCTGGGCCTCAGTTTCCCGCTCTGTGAAATGACAGTATTGGCCTTTGTCCCTTACCACACTGACATTCTGCAGCCCTGTAATTTTAGGACAGCAGCCAACAGGCTTGAATGGCCCATCCTTCGGTGGGCAGGTGCCGCCTCTGCCCACCGGGCTCACCCTCAGGCAGGGGTTCCAGCCTTGGGAGGCAAAGCCCAGTCTTGTGCGACCTCTGACCTGGTCTCCCTCCCCCACCGACTCTGCCATTGGTGGTGGTGACCAGTAAGGCAGGGGACCTTGCTCCATACAAGAACCAAGATGCTGGAAATGAGCTCCATCCCCAAAAAAAAGGAGCTAAGGAAAAAAAGATCTGCCATTTTCCTCAAAATAAAAACAGAGGCAGATGGCTGGGAGGGTTTCCATGGTTAATTAAATATGCTTTAGTTCTAAGTTAATTATGAAATGATTCCTGCAGGGGGAAGCTCTGCTTTGCATGGAGCAGGTTCAGGTGAATAGTTGGGAGCTGCCTGGGGAGAACCGGGGGCCCCCTTTGCATCTCCCCCAGCACCAATAAAGATTCTCTGTCCAGGGCTTCAGGATGCCTCGGAGCAGCAAACGCCACCCATGCGGGGGATGACGGGAGCAGCCACTCCACCTTCCTGAGCATCTGGAAGGAGAGAGGTACCCACGGCAGAACTGAGACGCCATCATTTCCCTTCTTGGAATCTCTTCTAAGGAAATTATCAGAAACCCAGATAAAGATTTCCCGGACAAGAATATTCACCATGGCATCATTTATAATCGTGAAAATTGGAAACCGCCTAGACACCTGCAAATAGAGAACCAGCTAAATAAATCCTGGGACAACCAGACAATGAAATATTATGTAGTCATTAAACGGTGTTTCTGAAGAATAGATGATGCCGTGGGGGAATATTCTGGTTGTGTAAAGTGAAAAAAGCAAGATTCAAAATTGTAGATAAAGTACTGTGTAATTTTATAAGTAGTTGTACACAGAAAAAAGGTGGTATATTAAATGCTAATCATGGTTATTTTTGAAACCTAAGATCCTGGGAGATTTTATTTCTTTCTATGTGCCTTTTTGTATTTTCTTAATTCTTTGCAATGAGCATGCATTGCTCTCATAATCACAAAATAATTTTTTTTTAAAATGCCAGCACCCCATATAAGGGATTTCGAACTGGGCCTAAACGATTTTATCATACCCTGTTCTGAAGAAAATGAGCTTTACTAAAAAGTCTGAGCTTCCAGGATCGATGAAGGTGGACAATGGTTTATTTTCTAGAACACGCCACTTAAGGTGCTTTCAAAGGGAAGCATTGCACGTGTTAAATGCCCGTTCGCACTGTGGAATGTGAGGCTCTCTGCCAGCTCTGACGATGGCGCATGAGTCGCGAGAAAGGAGGTAGGCATGAGTTCCTGGAACCACCCAATCTGAGAACTGCACTGAGGCTCATGAGAGCTGGGAGGGAGGATAAAGCTGAGCCCTCTGGAAGGAACCCTCTGGTTTGGAGAAGCATAAAGCACAACAAAGTCAGTGGTGAAACCCCAGATCTGGCCAGAACCACAGGGACAGTGGCAGCCGGCTGATCAGTAGAAGCTTAGAGGGCATTGCTGACCTCACATGCCCCCTCGCATGGCAGGATTAGGGGATGGCAACAGGAGAAACATTCCTAAATGTTTATATGATTCAAACACCACTTGAATATCATAACAGTCACCATTCCTTATCCATTTAGCAAACCCTCCATCGCTAAAACAGCTCACATCCCAGAATGAACTAGTAAGGACCATTACCAAGAGAGGAGACAGAAGGAATTCTGCGTTTTGTCCTTATGAAGTCCTCTCTGGGGATGGCATCCACCTCTCGGGGGCCTGTGGTTGCTTCTGTACACCTGGCCGTCCCGTCAAGTGTGAAGGGCCTCTGGCCGCATCAGGGCGCTCTCGATGTTTCTGTGCCAGCCATATTGCTCAGACTCACACGTATCCTCCCCAACTTCTAGAAAGCAGCCACCAAAGTAAAGCGAAAATCGAAGCTACACAAATTCTACTGTCAGGAATGTGAAGAACTCCAATTCTAGCTAACTAAACCCCGATCATAAAAGGAGACAAAGAAATGCGTAATAAAGAAATGGAGGCATTGGTGACAGTTACCAACTCTAAGGCAAGACATTGTCTGGACAATAAAAGGGGAGAGGGGCCCAGGCCACACTGGGGAGGTCGCTTTGAGTATCTGCTGTGCCTCGCAACTTGAGCAGGGGGCGCCGTAGAGCTCACTGCAATCCCTGTGAGAGGCCCCCCGTGTTAAGCCTCTGCAACGGGAAGCAACAGCAATTACTAACAGTGCTTTCCAATCTCTCTCACCACAATCCCAGCGTGACAGAGAGCCGGCCCTCTCCACCAAAACTTCTCAAAACTATCCATTTTCCAGTAGAACACCATCGTAGTCTTATAATGGATTTGAAAAAACATGTAAGACCCAGGTTATGAATAGGTGCTTTATAGCTGGCTGTCTCGGAAGGGGTCTGTTATTACGGCGAACAACGTCTGTCTCCATGGTAACGAGCTGTTCTGTCAACAAGCGGATCATTGACATGAACCCAGATATATGTCTCGGCCTCAGTGGTGTTTGGCTCTGGAACCATCACCACTGTCACAGGTTGGACTCTGACATTCCTAAATTCACCAAACTTGGACTTTTTCACATCCACGGGCAGGTATGTTGGGATGTCATGAGGTGACACAAACCACCTGCCAGCAGCCCCGTCTTTGAAGCACGGCCATTCCATCGGCCTGTACCATACAATATGTTGGCGCAATTGTCTGAATGTTTTGTTTGTTGATATAAAAATGAGCAAAAATGGGAAAATAAAAGTGTAAGCACTAGTAATAAGAAACAAAGGCTCTTGCAAAGTTAATGCAATTGAAACTAAAATGAAAATTTTCAGCATGCTGAAAGTGGAAAATCTTTAGTTTCAGTCAAGTGTTCATTGAACTCAAGTTGGTTGAGTAGAGTCACTTGTGAGGGAAAGAAAACAAGGTCTTAGAAATAGATTGTCAGTGAGTGTCTTGTTAGAGACAAAATATAATTAGGGAGTCGACCCTGCTTTTTAGTTGAGTATAAAACCCACTTTACAACATACAACAATAATTGTTAACACATACAGTCCATAGTACTCTGTTCTGAGTGCTTGAAATATATTATACTACTTAATTTACAAGGACTCTACAAGGTAGTTACTATAATCATTCCCATTTTCAGGAAACTGAGGCACAGAGAGGTCTCTGAGCCACATACCTTGGAAAAGACAGATTTACGCCCACGCAGGTGTGGTCAGTGTCCAAATTCTAAACCACTAGGCCACACTGCTTTCCTATAGCAGAAGGTCATCATCCAATTTTAATACATTTTATATTCTTAGACATGTCCAGGAAGTTATTACATGTAAAAGAAGAAGTAAAGTTCTACTGGGACAGGGCAACCTTGGGGAACCCTCCCTCTTTGCTGCTTGGCTTTCACGAGCAGGCTATGGTCAGTTCAGCCCTCGAGTTAAGGAAGGATTGAGGAGGAATTTAGGCAAAATCAAGACAGAAGTCATTTTGCCATGATCAGGGCCATTAGCTTATGAACAACTCTGTCTATACTTCATGTTAGGAAGCCACCTTCAGTTCTGGGAAACACACTAAAACTCCCATACAAGGTGGAATTCTGCCCGTGTGTTTGAAACAAAACAAAATAAAACCTCTGGGAAGGGGCCGCTCAGACACAGGATGCTTGCACAGGGCAGATGACTTACCTGTCACTGGGAGCATTGCCAGTGGCCTGGAGCGTGGCCGTCGCACGACGCTGGTCCACTTTGGGTGCAGGGAAACCCAGGTCTACCTGGCAGGAGGGGAAGAATAGAGGATGTATCTGCCCACAGGCCTGATCGCAAACCTCCCGCAGCAGGTGAACGTTAGGGTTTCAACGTGGAGACGTGAGCCCTTCATCAGGATGGATGCTCACAGCCTTAAACTTGGAAACTAGATTTGCTGGGAGAAACACTCAGGAGGGCCCGGACCGGATAGCCTGTACCAAGTTAGACCATTTCATGGGTCACAACCCCTTTGAGAAGCTGGACACTCCGGGAAAAAGATGCGTAAGTGCACATAGTCGGAGATTTAACACCTACAATGCATCTAGACCCTGCCCCACCCTCACACGTGTCCACGCCCTTCCCCGGGGTAAGAGCCCTGTCAAGCACGAGGGGAATTGGGATGTGAGCCATGAACCGGGACAGCTAAAAGGGCATAGCCACGTGGGTCACACGACTTGTCCTCTGGGTCAGTGCCAGGTCCAGAAGGGTACGAAAGGTCTCCGCACCGGGCTGTGCGTGGCAGAGCCCCTCGCAAGCTGTTCGCATTCACACTCACAGCATCTCCGCGAGAGGCATGGAGCGGCGACCTCTTTCCTCCTGTGGCCATTCAGGAAGAGGGAGAGCTGCATGCCTTGTCCATCTGTCCATCCTTGGGGCCTGTCTTCTCTGCCCGTCCCCACACCTCGCCCCTCAGGCCGTGCAGACACCCATCCATCTGCCTTCCCTCTACTTCTGGTGTGGGAGATGGGAGGGGAAGATGGGGGTGTCTAGAGACGTGGTTTCAGCCCGAGCAGTCCTGGGGATGGACCCCTGACTCAAATCAACTAGGGAGCGGCTGCTGCTAAAGGGGACAGTGTGGTGTAGGGCCCAGGGAAGAGCTTGGGGGGCCTCGAACAGCAAGGTCAGGGTGCCAGGCTCCTCACAAGGGGCACCAAGGAGCCTGTGGAGCTTCTTCCGGAAGAGGGTGGAGCAGGGAGCTCCTGGCAGCGGCTCGGCCACCCGCAAGTGCTGGGGAATAGGGGATGTCCGCTGAGACTACAGTAGAAGCTGCGGATGGGACAGAGGTGGCTGAGGAGTGTCCCATTGGAAGCCTGCATGGAGCTGGGGCGGAGGCGTCCCCGAGGGGGCCCTGCCCTGGTTGCTGAAGGAGATGCCAGGAGTGACACCCAGGCTGTGAGCAGGAACTCTGAGCAGCCAGCATCCTAAGGCCTTTGCACCCAGCCCTGCCCTCCTGACCTGACTCTGCCAGGACAGCACCCCCTTGAGGGCTGGGTTTGCCCCCACAGCCATGGCTGCTGCCAGCATGACCTCGTCAGTGGTGACAGCCTCTATCCTGCTCTCCAGGTGGCAGGATAGGGTCAAGGTGCATCATCCCCAGCACATGTTTCCTGAACAAGTGCCAGCTGTTGGCATCTGTGTGTGTGGAGAGCAGGAACCCGGGTGGAGGTGAAGGGAGGGGCAGGCCAAGGGCAGGGGGTGACGATGGGGTCTCTGCACACAGGCCCGCGCACGCGTGTCTGTGTGGGAGTGGGGGGTGGTGTTGCCAAAGGCTGCCACAGTTTGCACAGGGGCTCCCAAAGCCAACCTGCCACATCCTCGTCCTTGGTTCACTAGATCTGCAGCAGACAGGGCCACCTGCTCTGGGGCGCCCTGCAGGGCAAAGGCTGTGGGGCCGTGTTCACACCTGCCGAGAGAATCCTGGCAGGGGGCACCAGGCTCAGCCTTCACACTGATGCACTGAGTCGAAGGCCAGGGGCTGGCCCGAGGTCACCAAGATCCCCGAGGCAGCATGGAAAAGGGGAAAAGCATGGACCAGGGCAGACAGACTGGGCTCAAATCCCGGCTGGGCCACCCAGCAGCTGGGCAACCTTGGTCAAGTGATTTGACCTCTCTGAGCCCCAGTTTCCTGACATGGACCATAGGAATAACAGCCCCGACAGCAAATGGCAGGGCACAGATCAAAGTGCTGTCCCTCGCAACAAATGCTGGCCCCCTGGGTGTCACACCTGCCTCGGTTCTCTCACCTGCTTACAGATGAAGCTTGCTGCTCTTGCCTTGTGTGTCAGTTTCCTATTGCTGCATTTGAAAAATGACCCACAACCTAGTAGCTTAGAGCCACACGTGTTCATTACTCACAGCTTCTGTGAATCAGAAATTCAGAAGCAGCTTGGCTGGGTGATTCTGGCTCAGGGTCCCTAATGAGGTTGCAGACAAAACATCGGCCTGGGTGGCTGTCCTCCGAAGGCCTGACGGGGGCTGGCGGATCTGCTTCCGAGGTGGCTTATTCACAGAGCTCTTGGCAAAAGGCCGCAGTTCTTTGCTAGCTATTGGCAGGAGGCTTCGGTTTCTCACCAGCTCGCCACTGAGTTGCTTGAGCGTCCTCACAACATGGCACCGGCTTTCCCGCAGCGTGAGTGGTCCAGGAAAGAGGAGGAAGCCACAGTGCCCTTTGTGACCTAGTCTCCGAAGTCACTTTATTCCATGCCTTAGAAGGACGTCTTTAAGTGCAGCCACACTCAAGGGGAGGGGAATTGGGCTCCAGGTCTTCAGGAAGAAGTCTCAAAGAGTTTTTGAACATACTACGAGACCACTACAACTTGAAACAAACCACCCTTGTGACACCTTTTGGCTTTTCCCGCACAGAACAGAAACGAATGGGCTAGAGACCTCTAGCAGGCGGGCAGCCCCTTAGCACTTGGAGTGTTTGGCCAAAGGGAGAAGAAAAGATCCGTACGTCCGTGCTCTGATGGTCCTCGGCAAACATCCCCCAGAGGATGCAGCAGAACCGGCCAGAGGGGTGCAGGCCCACCCACACTGTCCTGCCGGCCCACCCTGATTGCCCGCGCTGGGCTGGAGGGAAATGTTGCTTCTTTAGCAGCCAAACATGCAAGACTCGTCCACGTTTCAGGGGCAATCGATACCATCTGGGGCACAGCTAAGACAGAGCCAGTCAGGGTCCTGTGCCTGAAGTGGGGAAGAATCCTGGCATCCACTGGGGGTCCATCTTTGCCAGCATTTCCTGTTCCATCAGGGAAGACGGGAAACACTGGCACCATCTCCCGGGTGACGAGAGTCACCTGGCGTGCTTGTTAAAGGGCAGATTCCCGGGCCCCGGCTCTAACCTCGCGCTGCAGAACTTGCACAGCAGACGGTAAGTGATCGAGACAGTTAACAAGTCCCCCCGTGTCTCTTATCATCACTTGATGGGAGAAAGAACATTTGGGAAACATTGTAGGGCTCACAGGAAAGAGGACGATCCAAACAGGAGCCACAGCTGACTTGCTTCGATGAGCAAATCTGTAAAATGGGAACAATTGGGATTATCTCAATTGCCTGCAGGTGAGCCTGGAACATAGGGCTTCTTGGAGCTCCTTTCAGCTCTGGGCCAGAGCAGAGAAGTAAGAAAGACTTTAGCAACTGGAATTTTAGCCCCAGTGAACTCCCTTGGGAAAAGAGATTGTGGTTAAGGCAGACGAAGCAGGCAAGCCCATCCTTCCCTGGGTGCTGAGATGCAGCTGAGGAGTTGATGTCACATGGACCCCTGGAGCCCCCGGGGCTACCCACCCATCCAGAAGCTTTGGGAGGGGAAAATGTGTCAGCTGGGTTTGGTGGCTCTCCCAGCACCAACCCAAGATACTCTGAATAGAAATAAAATCTGCCTTCTCACTCCGGAGGACGGGCTCTCCTGCTCCGCCGTGAGTCAGCCCCACACGTGCAAACCCAGAATAAGTCAGGGGGACAGATGGAGCGAGAGAGGGAGGGGAATCCAAAGCAGGCTGTGGGGCAAACTAGCAAACCCAAGGGCTTTGTTGGAGAGAGACCTGGGTTCAAGTCCTGCCTCCACCACTTCCTGGCTCTGTGAACTTGAGTGAGTTGCATGACCTCAGCTTCTTCATCTGCAAAATGGAAATAATAATACCATTATTTAATAATAGCCAACAACTCAGCTCTGCAGCCAGGACATCCTGGCTGTCCTTATAACCTTTTGAGCATCACTTTACCCATCTGTAAAACAGGAATAATAATAGTGACCTTGTGGGTTATTGGAAGGATTAGATAAAATATAAAGCCCTAGCTCAACAGATCTTAGTTTCCTTACCACTACTCCCTTCGTGTGTGTGTGTGTGTGTGTGTGTGTGTGTGTGTGTATGTGTAGGGGGGCAGGGGGATCATTTCTACCCCTTCAGAACTGCTCCCCATCTGCTGGGGCAAAGCAGGTCACATGTGACATGCCAGAGAAAGTTGCTGAAATCTCTAGATGTTTGTTTTGCTCTGAATCCAAAACACACTTCGATTCCCCCACCCCCTTCTGCAAATGAATACCGTTTTCTTTTGTTTGGAGGCTGCCCCAGCTGTTGACTTGCAGAAGTGTCCTTTTCAACTCCAGTGAGCCGATGTTGGAGCTACTTTAAAATAATAGGCTCTCCAGGTGGGGAACCCTCCAGCCAGCGGGGCTTAAGTGGCCGCCCACGGCGGGGTGGCGCAGAGAGCTGCACCAGAGCACTTCATGCCATGGCCGATAATGACAGGGTTTCCACTTGGCTCCACTCAGTGCCAGCTGCAGAGTGGGGTGGCCTCTCCCCTGTGCTGGCGGAGAGTGGGTCGCTCAGTTCAAAAGCATGTCTCATGCATCTGCGAATGTCAAATACTGTGCTAAGGAGCCGGGGAGGAAGGAAGGGAGGGAACACAACACAAACGGACCCAGAAGTGGCACTATCGGCAGCACCTTGCAGGACCCAGGTAGAAAGAAGCCGAGAAGCAAGAAGGGGCTCTACATTAAAACCCCTCCCACACCTGGCTGATCACCCGGTCCCTGAGGACTTGGTTAAATACACAGATTCCCAGGCCAGCCTGGAGCCACAGAAGCAGATTCTCCCAAGCAGGGACCTAGGAATCTGTATTTCAAGCAAGTTCCTTGGCTGAGCCTGGTGGTGCCAGCCTAGCGCTGCCCTGAGGACAGATTTTGCGGAAACACTACATTAAATGTAACAAGAGGAAGGACTTTGACACCCACAGCTCTGGGTTTAGATTCTGGGTCCAGGGCACAAAAAGGATGAAGCATAAAAGAAAAAATTGATAAGTTGGACTATATCACAATGTAAAAACCTTCTGCTCTTCAGGAGATACTGCTAAGAACGTGAATAGACAGGCTCGCTGCTGATAGAAACCGTCTGCAAAGCACACATCTGATAAAGGACCAGTACCCGGACTATTCAACTGTCAAAATTCAGTAACAAGCAAATAAAAAAAATTTTTAATGGACAAAATACTGGGACAGACATTAATGAAACAAGAGACACAGATGGCCAATGAGCACATAGAAGATGCTCAATGTCATTAGAGTCAGGAAAATGTGAATTAAAACACACCAAACACCTGTAAAAACAGCTTAACCCAAATCGTGGCTCTCCTAAGCACGATTTGTAAAAGCTCAGGCCAAGTACTTACCCAGCCTGTGCCTCAGTTTACACAGTGTTCCTCAGGAGTCTGGCACGGAACAGGTACTAAGCACTTTCAGCTTCCACCTTCTCTCCTCACACAGGGTTCTGAATCATTTACTCACATTTTTGCTCGTCATTTAGACACATTCTCAAGCCTAATTATCTTGTTTCCATTTCACAGGAAAAGAGGCTGTCAGAGGTAGGCCGGCTGATGGCAAGGGGAAGGGTCAACAAAAGGCATGCAGGCCGGTGCGGTGGCTCACACGTGTAACCCTAGGACGCTGGGAGGCCCAGGCGGGAGGATCACTTGAGGTCAGGAGTTGGAGACCAGCCTGAGCAAGAGCAAGACCCCGTCTCTACTTAAAATAATAATAATAACCTTGTATTATTTCAGAAGAGGAAAAACAAACAAAAGGCACGCACCATGTGTCCACTCTCTGGTTCCTTCATTTATTCACCCCACGGTTCCTGAACACCTGATGCCTTCAGACGCTGCACTAGGATGGCAGGGTTGAGGACTGCCCCTTCCCCTCCCCCGCCATTCCAGGACGCACCTGTGCAAGGACCGTGACAACTTCCAGGGCCAGGGCAGAAGCGAGGTAGAGCCGTTTGAGCCACGATGCTGCCCACCACAGTGGCGGCTGTGTTGGAAGAGGGCCCCAGGGTGACATGCAGGCACAAAAGCATCCGCTCCCGTGCACAGAAGGAGAGCAAAGAGATCTACGAGGAAGAGAGTGGGAGCCGGGCCCCCACGCACCCGTAAATCCAGCTACTGGGGAGGCTGAGGTGGGAGGATCGCTTAAGGCCAGGAGTTTGTGATCCTAGTCTCAAAAAATAATAATAAATTTTAAAAAGCAGAACCCAGTTGTAGAGGTACTCTCACAGCCTAGAACCCCCCGTGGTAGTTAAAACACAACCATCAGGACGACAGTGCAGGGGACCAGGGCGAGGAGCTGTGCCTGAGCACGACATTCCCAAGAAGGCTGGTGCCCTTTGAGGTACAGTCTGCAGGATGCCAGCCTCTGACAGGTGCCAGGGTGTGGCCTCCTTCTTGGGTGCAGGCTCAGCTCTCCGACCCGGGTGCCCGTCGTCCCTGTTCTCCTTAGGTGAGCGTGGGAGGAGATTGTTCTGCTTCTTTGGATGGCAAGAGTGACTTCCTGATTGAAATAAATCCTCCACTAGACAAAAGCGTTAATGTCTCGACCCTTCCCGAGAAACATCGTTAATCACCCCCAGCTTCAGCGGCCCAGGTGTGTTCACATTTCACCTCGCTTCTTAGCCAAGAACCGCGTGGGTTCCGCGTGGGTTCGCACGAGTGAGCGTGAGCGCCTCCCTAAATGTTACACCCTGGGCACCTCGCCTGCCTCACCCCTGCTCCTGAGGGGGCATAGCCTATGGTGAGAAGGGCCACCAGAAGGCGGGCAGGGGCTGGCGAATCTGAAGACCCTGGAGCCTTTGTAATCACACAAGCATCACCCAACTGGGAATGACCCCAAGAGGACAGTGAGGAAAGCAGGCTGGGCAAGCAGGCAGAGCTTATGGGGGGGCAGTTTGGAGCCACTGCCTCCAGGAAGCTTCTCTGAGTCTGGCCCCATGAAGAGGAGAGAAGGAGGGTGGGGAGAGGGAGACCCCAAACCTCAGCAGCAACAGCAGCGGCTGCTCTTTCCCACCCAAGGGGCCAGGACTTGATTCTCCCTGGGGTAACAGAGCACCTACTCCGTCTCCGTCCTTTTTTCCAAGACAGGAGAACACCAGCTGGCTGGGAGACGGGCCGTGGACACAGCACAAGAGCTGAGGACCCAGGGCAGGGCCATCTGGGGAACTGCAGGGAGAGGTAAGCATAGAAAGAATGACACACCTTGACTGGCCAAGAGGAAGGTGAACATATTCCAGACAGAGAGAAAGACATTTTTCCATTCATTCAATAAGCATTTCTCGATCTCCTACTGGGGTCGGGCACCGTTGCAGGCCCTAGGGATACAAAGATGAGCCGAAAGTGACCTCCCTCCTGAGCAGGGCTGGGCTTGGGTGAGGTGAGTGGGGGACCCAGGATGCAAAACGCAGAGTCAGTCTCTCAGGTGCCAACTCCGCACTCGCACGAGTGAGCGTGAGCGCCTCCCTAAATGTTACACCCTGGGCACCTCGCCTGCCTCACCCCTGCTCCTGAGGGGTGACAAAGGCTTGAAGGTGGGAAGCTGTGACCTCCTTAGCGTGGCATCCAAGGCCCCTTGGGATTTGGCCCATCTACCATTTGACGACCATTTCTTGCCTTTCTCCCTCAAGCCTTTGCCGGGCCAAACCATGCATATTCTTCTGAACGTGGTGTTCACCTTCACACCTCCATCCTCTACCTGGCACTCTCCCCGCCCCACCCCCTCTCCTGCCTGGCAAACTCCTGTCCAGCCATCTAGACTCAAGTGAAGTATCACCTGCTCTCTGCACACCCTCAACCACCAGAACTGTCACTGGCAACCTCGATGTCCACGACAAGGACAACAAAGGTGTCCTCAGATCAGCCTGGAAATGCCTGATGTGGCTGGGAGGACAAGGGAGCAGGATATTAGTTCGTCTGCCACCTGGGAGCTTCCTGCTTTAAATAATCATGCTTCCCATCGAGCGTCTTGCTGCGCAGGAGGGCACGTCCTGTCGTTCTGTAAATGTAACCACATTTTTCATGGCACAATCTAAAATCAGTTTTTCCTCAAATGTCGCACACCCTCTATATTGGACAAAACCTCAATTGTCTGAGTTCTAGCCCTGCCAGTCTCTGGCCCCCGAGAGATGAGGGTTTCCCTCTGTGAGCTCCCAAAGCCCCTGTGCGTTCTGCTAGTAGCAGGAGCATCTCGTATTGGTCTCTGCGCCTCCCCTCCTACCCAGGCAACCAGCTTCCTGAAGGAGGGTGCTCCCGTTCATCTCTGGAGCTCCAGGACATGGCAGGGGCCACGGTACAGGGTTGGAGTGGCAGCTGAGCTGACAAGATGTGCTGGGGTCAGAGGTGGCCACTGAGGAGACCACCAGGCTCAGACAGCCCCAACGGGTGATCGTGTTGGTCTAATTTCATGCTCAGGGTGCAGAGGGCTGGAGGCCACGTGTGAGGCAGCCAGAGAGGGAGGAGAGAAGGGGGACAGGCCCTGTCACACCCATGAAACTGGCTCCAGCTACGTGCCCTGCCTGCTCAGACGAGCAGCTCCTCACAGCACGCCAGCAGATGCCTCATCGGGGGGAGAAACTGCATAGAAATTACAACCCTTGTTGTGACTTCTCCCACGGAACTAAAATCGGCACATCAATCCCACGCTCTCCGTATCCAGATGGCTCTGAAGCCTCTCCTCCCTGAGGGGGACAGGGGACGGAGGGGACACTGGTCTGGGGAGAGGGCCCTTGGAGGAGGACAAACCTTGAAGCTCCGAGAATGGGGAGGCACCCCCAGGCTGCATTTGCAGCCTTGGAGAAAAAGCACACAGTGTGCTCTCTCCACCACCCCCAAACACCCCCACCTCAGCGAAGGCCAAGGGGAGCCTGGGGACAGGGCCGCTCTGTCCCCTTTATCTAGGTGGGGTCAGTCAGGCATGGGCAGGTTAGGGCTCATCAGGACCAGCTGAAAAACCCACCTGGGAGAAGATCCCTGAACCCCGAGAAAGTAAACAGAGAGGTTAAGAGCATGGCCTGAGCAGCCTAAATGAGACAAGTCCCAGGAAGGCACCTTGCGAACATTAGGATGCTGTGGCAGGACCGCTGCACGAGTGACACTAGCATTCTGAATGCCGTCACCATCACCTGAGGCCTAGTCGGGCCCTCAGATCGACTGCACCCGTTCCCCTTCCAGGCCCACTAGCCTGTCCTCTCCCCGTCAGCTCTCTCTTGGTCGTGGGCAGGCTGCCCAGGATTGGCAGGTAGAGCGGCTGCCGTGGGCTCAGGAGCCTTGGGCCCAGGCTTAGCAGTGAGGGGCAGGGGCCGCTGCGGCCAACGCACGTGGAAGGACGTGGCAGTGACGGGCAGGGAAGCCCTCCTGTCCCAGCCCAGGGCCAAAGCACCACTCTTCCCGGAGCAAACGGCCCCTGGGGCAGAGTAGCATGGGGTCCCCAGGGACACTTGGGAAGCTCCTGTTTATAAGGCCCGGCTCAGCCAACCACAGCCTCTTGCTTCCCATGGCATCGAACAGCAGCTCCGTGGCCTTCCTGCCGCGGCTCTTCCCCACCCTGTCTCTTTCATTTAGTCACTTTCTTTTCTGCCTGACCAGCTGTGCCTATTGTGTGCCGTGCAGGGCACTATTGAAACCACAAAGGGGTTTCAGCCTAGGTCCAGTTGCTCATCGCACAAAGATCCAATTATTGAGACAATGGGGACTGCCAAGGAAGAAAGGAATTTCTAATATGAAAAATGTCTTGTTAGGAGAATGGGAGAAGCTGCCTCAAATCCATCTCCCCAACTACCTACCAGATCATGGGCTTTTGAAGGCAGGGCCACGTGCCTTGGGGCAGGTCGTGGTGTAACTGACAAGGGGATGCGCACTGTGGCAGGTGGAGGCGGATGGTGAGTCCTCAGGAAGTCTGCCCAGGGGCCTTCCGAATTTCCACTTCTTTGTCTTGCAGAAAATCAATTTCTGGGAAAAAACATGAAAGGTCAAGTAGATAGGGAGAGGATTAAAAAAAAAACACATAGAGGGCGTTGAAATTTATTCATGGAGCTGGTTACAACTCCCTCCTTCTTTTTACTTCATTCCTCAATCTCAGGGAACCAGGACATTGATCTGTCTGGCTGTTTCCTGCTGAAATGGGACGTAGTTGGGGTATGAGGAGGACCGAACTCAGTGGGCCTGTCACCATGTTGAGTTGCCAACCTCTCCCTGCCAAGGAAGTAAAGTCCGTCAAAACAAGTGCCCATCCCCCTCCCTGACGTCCAGGCATCATGGCTGCCTCCCTGGGCAGTAAAATGGCTTTTAATAACTCAATTTGTGGTCCACATTTAATTTTCTTGTTTTCAGATGTAAGGTGCTTTTGTTTCTTCCAAATAGCTTTATGAGCATGTACCACCATAAGGGCACACCTAGAATCTGTCTAGTTAGTGTGATTAATTTATCCTTCTGGGCAGCTGTCCTGAGGGGTAGGGCTTCTGTCTCTACTACTTGTTGGCTGGTAACCATAGCACATGCAGCTTTGCACTGTTCCTATTCCATAAAGCTGCTTCCTGCCATAAAGATCTCCTCATCTGGGTCCAACACGGGCTAAAGTCAAATCTGGGTGACTAGAATACACTTGCTCAATAATTTGTCTTTGTTTTTTGTTTTTCAGAATATTATGGGGGTATAAACATGTTGGTTACATAATTTGCTTTTATATGGCTTGAGTCAAAGTTATGAGTGTGTCCATCACCCAGATAGTGTACATTGTACCCGTTAGGTGTGAATTTACCCATTCCTTCCTCCCCACTCCTGCCTGCTTGATTTCCATTAAGTTTCACTTGCACATGTGCACATAAGTGTTGATCCATTAGTTCCAATTTAGTGGTGAGTACACGTGGTGTTTGTTTTTCCATTCTTGTATACTTCACTTAGAAGAATGGTCTCCAATTCCATCCGGGTTGTTACAAAAGTTATCAGTTCACCATTTTTTATGGCTGAGTAGTACTTCATGGTATACATATACCACATTTTATTAATCCGCTCATGTATCGATGGGCACTTGGGTCATTTCCACATCTTTGCAATTGTGAATCATGCTGCTATGAACATTCAACTGCAAGTGTCTTTTTTATAAAATGTCTTTTTTTCCTTTGGGTAAATGCCTCGTAGTGGGATTGCTGGATCAAATAGTAGGTCTACTTTTAGTTCTTTGAGGTATCTCCATACTACTTTCCATAGAGGTTGTACTAGTTTGCAATCCCACCAACAGTGTATGAGTGTTCCTTTCTCTCTGTGTCCACGCCAGCAGCCACTTGGTCAATAATTTGAACGCAATCATGGACTGGGGAACAAGAGTCCGTAGGCAGCAAGGCGGCTGGATTTTACAGAGTTATATTGGCATTATCTAACAAAAGTAACTGATATGCTGATATTTACCCAACTGACTGGCTGTTATCCAAAAACCTCCCTTATGTTCTAGTGGGGGCAATACATAATGCATGGTGTGAACAGTCACCAGTTGCCAAGGATAAACTTTTCAGCTTCCCATAACCACAGGTAGCAGCCACTATTCTCAGACAAGTTTGCCAGCCTTTTGTTACCACATCCAATTGCTTAGAGAAATAGGCTATTGGTCGCTTATGATCCCCAAAAGCTTGTGTCAATATCCTGAGTCCAATCCTTGCCTTTCTTGAATGAACAAATCAAAAGGCTTATATAAATCCAGGGGGCCCAAATCGGGGGCAGTCGTTAATTTTTCTTTAATATTTAAGGACGGCTTGTGGCAACCCTAAATCCAAGTAAGGGATTCTTTTCCTTCCCCTTTAAGGCTTCGTGGAGGGCTTTTGCTGCTAGCCTGAAGTTAGGAATCCGAATCCAGCCAAACAAATCCACCATACTGGAGAATCCTCACAACTGCCCTGTGGCGGCAGGGACTTCTGTGCAATTGACAGCCTCTCCAATTGGGAGGCGTTTCCGAGTTCCAAGAGACAATTCAAGCCCCAAGTATTTGACAGTGGGATGTGAGATCTGAGCTTTTTGTGATATGTTTTATATCCTTTGTCAGCCAGGAAATTTAGTATGATTACAGTACGTTGCCTCGAGTCAGCTTCGGTCTCACTGGCCATCAGGATATCATCTACATACTGTAAAACCAGTCCCTTGCCCCAAACCATTTTCCCCAAATCTCTGGCCAGACTTTTCCCAAAGATTGTTAGGGAGTTTTAAACCTGAGGAAGGACAATCTAGCAATACTGGCATGTGGCTTTAGACTTTAAGTCTTACCATTCAAAAGCAAATAGTTCTTGAGATTTGGGAGCAAGAGAGGAATGCAAAACAAAGCACCTTTTAAATCTATGACTGAAAACCAGGCGAGATTTCCAGATAAAGTGGCACAGAGGCTATAAGGATTGGGTACCGCCGGATGAACATCCTCCACCATTTGGTTTATTGCCCTTGGATCTTGAACAAACCTGGGCTCCAGGTTTTTCTGGTGGCGGTGGGGACTGGCAGACTGGGGGTATAATGATGCACGTCTGACCTCCCTTCCCTTCATGGCCAGGAAGTCAGTTTTAAGGATTTTTTGGGGGGGTGATCCCCTTGTCCAAGAGGGGGTCCACTCAGTTGGCAGGGGGAGGTGCTTAGGGTTTATATCTCCCTCCTTTTGGCTGAGGTTTGCCAGAGGCAGCGTTGATGGCTGAACTTTTATTTTTTTCCATCATTGCCAAGGTACTGTGGCTGCCTGCCCCAGTTCCATCCTGTCCCTAGGTGGGACCCTGTGGCCAAGGGACTTAAAGTCAAAAGACTTATAGCCAATTAAATGTTCTAGGCCAGATGAGAATGGAGGTGGACAGGCATTTATCAACCTTTAAAATCCGTTAAGAAACATAAGAGCAAAAAAACACGAAATGCCAAAAGCAAGATTATAAAATTAACTTATCTATAAGCATCAAGCTACTGTCAGACTTGTAGAAATCGCTATATAAAACATAAGCATTTGTTAAAACCAAATCCTTGAGCTATGGATTTAGAGATTTTTTTTTTTTTTTTTTTGAGACAGAGTCTCACTCTCTTGTCCGAGCTAGAGAGCAGTGGTGTCATCACAGCTCACAGCGACCTCAAACTCCTGGGCTCAAGCCATCCTCCTGCCTCAGCCTCCCAGAGTGTTAGGATTATAGGCGTCAGCCACCATATCCAGCCAAAATTTAGAGACTGAATATCAGAATGAAAAAGCAACATTCTAAACAAAAAAGGTTGTAAGTCCTGCCTAGATCTGATAATGACAGGAAAACGGAAACTTATAGGTAGCTTAACATTCAAATTATCTAGATTTTGTGGACATTTGTCAAAGATGTTAAAAGGCTCAAAATGGCTGGGCGCTGTGATCGTTTTTTCTTATGTGAAACCCATTTAGACAACTTGACTTCAAATCTCTCTCTTTCCTATTTACTGGTTTTTTCATCTTGTTTTATAAAACCCTTTAAATCACCTCTGAATTAAACAAAATTTTCTTTACAAAGAGCAGCATTTTGTGCCCATTTTATAATTTTTTCTATAAAAACATAACTTACATATTTATTTTTGTCTCACTTTATATATAGTATCACATCCATTAACCAGAAATTTTAACCCAAACCTTAGTGAAAACCTAGGAAGCAAGAAATCTTGAATTATCTGTCATAAGCATTTATCTCATTTACATTTACCTCCTTTATTTTAGCAGTTTATTTATGTTCTAGTTATCATTTTATTTTCCTGTTAACCATTTTGATAGCCTGTGAATATGAGATAGACATCTGATGCGACTGTGTTCTCAACACAGTCATTCCACGTCTAAACAAATTTAATATCTAAACATATTTTCCTAAACAAAATTGGGGGGAAAGAGAAGAAAAAGAATTTTAAAACATAAACCAAGAAATGATCACAAAATATAGCTTTTTTGGGGGTGGGGCGGGGTAAAGGAAAAAAATATGTATAGTTATAATTATTATTTTAAAACTTAACAAAAAACCTACCAAGATAGCAAACGTAAGTATTCTAGTGGGACTTGCTATTCTGAACAATGTAACATCTTTAAGTTCTATAAATACAGGAGAAGTTTTAGAACACATCCTGCTTAAAGATGTTAACTAATTAGATTTTTCTAAACTACCATCATCCCAAAATAAAATGTATTGACATGGCGTCATGGGACTGTAGACTGAAAAAACCCCTAACATCAATCCTTAGCACCCCAAACAATGACACAAAGTCATAATATTTTCACATAAGGATCAAGATCAAGCTATTTGAAAAACAATCTGAATGGTCTGAAACCATTCTCCTACTTAAGCGCAAATCTGAGTACGTGTAATACTTCCAAAGAGTAAGATTGTTTTGAGATTCTCTTTAGATTCTAAGAATAATTACTATAAAAAAATTTAACAATTTATGGATTCTTTTTCAAAGTTTCTTAGGCAAAGGCCTTTGCTATGGCAACACAATGTACACATAACAGGCTACCTTGCCACCAGTACTACAAACAGATCCAGAATGAGCCAGACCAACGGGACAACTGAAGGCTCCCAATTTGATTTAAGTTCTTGTAACTACAGCTCCTAGGGCAGCTTTAAATTCCTAACATCTGTTAATATCAGACGATAGAGTGATCCAGAAACAGATAATCAATAATTTTTTTAAAAACCACCTTATTTACCAAAGTTTTCTAAATTCATGTGAACTCAAAAAGCCTCTGGGCTTATGTACTTAATATATGAGAGCTGCTTTTATTTATAAGCCAATCTTGGTACCATGTAGACATAACATACAATACATGTACATACACAAAACACATCTAAACACACACATGCACACAAACTTTCAATAGCTTTTATCTCAGAACTCTAGCCATGAGATCCTCTGAAGTTCACATAACTCTGTATGCATTATGTTTCCATTTCTCTCTTTCCCTGTCCAACAGCGGGCACCCCCACATCTTGGCCAGGTTACCTCCACGGATGGAGATGTCTTTCAATCTCCTACCTAGACCTTAGCACAGAGATGTCTTCTACCTCCCAGACCTCATGATGGAGGTGTCTGTGAACCTCTCAGCCCTTAGAACCTGCTGCAAGAGAAACTACCATCAGAGGTGTCTTTTAACCTCCTAGACCTTGGACTGGGCTTACAATACCATCGAGAGCAAATTTAAAGTGGGCAAAAAGAAAATAGAGATGAAGAGCTTAACAGGCTCCACAATTTATAGGCCACACACCAATGCGGACAGACACTCAGAGAAATTCAAGAGGTTCCAAACAAATGAACTGCAGTTTCACCTAATTAGTCCTGGGAGCACCAAATCAAAACAGGTTAGTTTTCCCTCTCACAGACGGTCGGGGACTTATCAATCCAAAATAAATGTGAATTCCCTCAAAATTCCCCAAATTGAGAGGCGCGTCCCCCACTGACCTGTCTGGACACACATGTCAAAATCCAGGTCCTTTCTTCAGAGGCCATCACCAACGGGGTGGAGGCTGGTGACAGCAGAGCAGGTGACAGCAGAGCAGGTGCGAGAGTCCAAAGACACCTCCATCCGGCAACTGTGGCCAAGCAGGTGCTAAGGGGTTTTGGTCTCTCCCCACTCTGCAGCCAGTGAACCACGAGCAATGTCATCCCAATGAGCCCCCGTAATTATTATCGAAACCACAAGGGAGTTCCAGCCTAGGCCTAGTTACTTGTCGCACAAAGATCCAATTTTTGAGGCAATGAGGATTGCTAAGAAAGAAAGGAATCTAACAGGAGAAGCTGCCTCGGATCTGACTGTCAGACTAATGGAGAGCACCAGCTTTCGAAAGAGGGGCCGCGTGCCTTGGGGCAGGTGGTGCGGTAACTAACAAGGGGCTGTGTGCATGGGGGGCAGGTTGCGGGGTGTGTCGAGTCCTCAGAAAGTCTGCCCGGGGGCCTTCAAAATCTCAACTCCCTTGTCCTGCAGAAAATCCACCATTTCTGGGAAACGACTCAAGAGGTCAAGCAGCTGGTTAAGGGAGAGGATTAAAAAAACACATAGGGATCATTGAAATTTGTTCGTGGAGACAGTTACAAGGGTAGGAGGCACCTTGGAGGCTACCACCACGCAGGGCACGCCTGCCCCCGCTCTGAGCCGGTTCCCCAGACTAGCAGGACGCAGTGAGGACTCTGACCACAGCGGAACAGCAGCTCCGGGGCTGGGGGAGGGGGAAGGGAGGTTCTGAGTGGCAGTCTGGACACAGGGCTGGTGACATTCGAGTAGGTCCCCAGAGCTGGGTCCCACTACTCCAGGGCCTTTGTCCACCATTGCCCGTGCCTGGGGTGCCCTTTATCCTCCAGCTGAGTTCCTGCCTCTGACTCGGCTAAGCAAACCCACGGCCACGGATAAAGGCACAGACGTAGGCCTCATATCAAGACAAAACAGAAACGCTTTTCAGAGCAGTCGTTTATGAGCTCTGGCTCTGTGCCAGGAACGATGCTGAACGTTTAATACGCACAATCCCTTCTAATCCTTACAACACGCTTAGGAGGCAGGTATCATTACCATCTCGAGTCTGCGAATGGAGGAAGAAAACCTTAGCGGGATTAAGGAAGCTGGCCCGAGTCACACAGCTGGTAAATGGAGCTCGTTTCTCTCTAAAGCCTTCAACCGGCGCCCGCGCGTAGCTCCCCCGGGTCAGCCTCAGCTGCGAAGGGCGGCTTCGCCTCAGGTCAGGCCCTGCCAGGGCAGCCGTCATCAGGGACGGGCGAGGGGGACACAGAGGTCTGACCATCTCGCCCCGACACCGGGCATGATGGCGCCGTTGCTTGCTCCGGAGCTCCCCGGGGCTGGCTGAGCCTGTGTCGGCCTCGCGGTCCCATTTCTCCCTCTGCCCAGTCCCGCTTCGTCCCTGTCCTTTCGCACGCGCTGACCCCTTGGCTCCTGAACTCCCTGGGCCACTCCCACAGGCCCACGGTGTCTGCAGACCACCAGTGCTGGGGACGGGGGACCGAGGCAACGCCAAGGGTGGGTCGGAGCTTGGGGTGGTCATCGCCTGCCCCAGAAAGGGCCCCCCTGTGCCAGATTCGCCAGCCCCTCCAGGAGATGGAACCCTCCCTCCCCTCCTTCCTTCCTTCGCGTTTGTGGAGCGCCCGCTCCGGCCAGGCACAGTAGTGCGATGCTCTGGGACTGCTGGGACAGGAAGCTGAGAGTCTAACACGAGAACAGCTCGATTCCGGATAAGCGTCAGCTAGAGGGTGCCAGGACGCACAAGGGGCACCCGGAGGGTCAAGGGAGGCTTTCTGCAGAAGGAGGTGGCTTTTTTGAGCCTCCAAGGACAGGTAAAAATGGGGCAGCCAAAGGGGCCGGGGGTGAGAATGTTCCAGAGAAAGGGGGAAGCTCGTGTCAACCTGGACCAGGGACCCATGGACTTCCCCGGATGCTGCGGGCAGTTGCCAGTTTCCTGCCAAAGCCACTTTGCTGCCTGAGGACTCAAGTTCAAAGAGTGGGGAGAGCAGCCGTGGACCCGGGCCCCTTGCAGTGAGTGACCCCCCGTTTCCCGAAGGCGGTTACAAAACCGCCCTTCCTCCTCCTCTTCCCGAGCTCTGACCCCAGCTCCTGCCATCTTCCTCCGCAGGTCCTGCACTCAGCCCTGCACTGCTCTCCCGGGCTAACCTTCCGCCCTTTCCCACGTGCCCCTGACTCCTTAAACGCACAGCGGAACAGACGCCCCTAATGCCGCCTTCTGGCTGCGGAGGGAGGCCTGGGGACAACGTTCCCGCCTCTCACGTGGTGCCTCCTCTTCCCTCCATGCACTGAGATTCCCGCCCTTGCCTCGGCGCTGTGGGGAGCAGCTTGTGCTTCTGCGAACAATCCACACGGTGCATTGCTATTAACAGGATCTTATTTCCCCACAGAGTGCACCGTAAAATCAGTGATTATTTCCAAGGATGGACAGAGAAACCCTTAGCACCCCAGGTTTTGGATGGTCCCACATGGTGGTACCCCAGCGGCTTTGTAGGAAATGGGAGATAACACCATCACCGAGTAATTCACGCTCCTCCTTAATCTGGAATCATCCTTCTATTTTTTTTTCTTTTTAGCTGCTTCATTGTGATGTAATTCACATACCATAAAATTCACCCGTTTCAACTATATAATTCACCGGCTTTTAGTATATTCATAGACTTGTGCAGCAGCCCTTTGTATGCAAGTTGGCAGTGCCTCCCACATGTGGGCTAAAGAATGTTTACTGTGGTATGCCACTGAGGTTTTGTGGCTATTTGTTACACAGCATTATTGTGGCAATAAATAACAATTATCTCATTTGTTTCTTAGCACAATTCTGGGAGGGTGGTGGAACAGGATAAAATCTAAGGAGATTAAAATAGAGCAGAGGGAGGAAATTAGCATGTATTGAACACCTACTCCGAACCAAGTCCTAGGCTTGGAATTTTTGCATAATTACTGTTTTGTTTGATTCTCACGACAACCCTATGAAATCTCTTTGCAGGGATGAATGCTTCAGCTACAAGTAACAGCATACCCAGCTGCCAATGTCTTATGGAATAAAGATTCTTCACGTTCAGATAAGAAGCCTGGAGGGATAGGCAATCCCATGGTTGATGCAACAGCTCTGCAAAATTATCAAGGACCCAGTTTCTTTCTATCTTTGTGTTCCACCATCCTTGATGGTTTATCTTTTCTTTCTTAGGCTTGTCACTTCATGGTTGCAGAATGGCTGCCACAGCTCCAAGCACCACATCATCACCCAACCTCATTCATGGTAGGAAGATGTGAGCAGGACTTCTTGAGATATCAGGAAGAAAAATCCTTCCCAGAACCATCCCCTTCATTGCCTTCCCCTTGTATCTCATTGGCTAAAACTGGGTCACATACCCTCCATTAAACCAATCAATAACAAAAAGAAAATGACATAACCATGCTTGGATTAGATCAATTGCAGTTTCTCCACTGAAGTTGCAGGAGGGGCCCTCCTTCCCTAAGCATGTTTCATCTACACAAAATCGAAGGAGAAAGGGAGAATGGCTTGTGGATGGAAAACACACAGGGACATCCATGGATATTATTATTCCCACTTTACAGATAAGGAAACCGAGGTTTAGGAGTTTTCAAGTAAGTTGCCCATGATCATACAGCTAAGAATTGGCAGAGCTAGGATTCAAGCCCAGTTCTGTCTGGCTGTAAAGCCCTTCCTACTCCATTGTCAGGGTCTTTGGCCAAATTTACAGAGCTAAGTGCCAGAGCAGGGCCAGAACTGGGGACCCTCCCGTGGGAGCTTTATCCTCACCCAAGCGCCTGGGCACACTCTTTACACACACTATGCTATCGCGAAGCTCCCATCCTCCTTCTTCCCTTTGAACGTTCCCAGTGCCTCTGCAGTGGCCACACTGCCACAGTTTATGCTGCATGATATATTCCAGCCTGAGAAGCCTCCAGTCGGGGCTTCAGGGTTTTACTGTCTTCCTAACACCTTTCTGGCCCCCGGAGAAGCATCCCAGGGATGTCCCCTTCTGTCCTGCTGAGCTGGTATTCCAGGCTGGTCCGTCATGCTTACTGGTTGCCCGGTACCAGCTTGAGGCACGTGAGGTCAATTTGACAGCCAGAAAAGCCCCTCTAGATTCCCACTGGACCTCCCTTCTCACCCTCCTCTGGGTGTGGGAGTTCACTGGTGTTTCACTCAGGACTGTCACAGGGCCTGTGAAACAGGTTCCCACTCCTTCGCAGATGGCATCTTCCTAGTGGCAAACACAAACACACCCTGAAAGGCTCGCGGTGGCCACTCGAGCCTCCTTCCCCCACCCCAGCCCCCTCTACCTGGCTGGAGATGCCCTCCTAAAATGGGCAGTCAGCTACGGCAGTAGCTACCTGGCCCAGGCTGTCAACGCCCGTCCCCGTCCTGAAAGAAACACGCATTCCTGAGCGTGAAGTCTGAAAAGCTCAAGGAACACTCAAGGCTGCCGTCATGCACAGGTTGGGACCTGGAAAAGACACAGTGATCAAAGAACCACAGAACAGGGAAGACAAAACCAGAGGGGGAAATCTTCAAGATCATCTAAGGTGATGATTTTTGAGCTGGCAGAACTTTGTCTTCCAAATGAGATGTTTACATGGAACCCCAAGATATCAAATAAATCCAAGTGAGGCCACTCTAATGAAGCAGGGGCATGGACTCGGGTACACCTTGGCCCTTAGCAGAACCCCAGGGCTCTGTAGAACACAGTTTGAAAACCATTACTATTGTGGACTCTTTAATTTGACCAATGGGGAAACTGAGGCTCAGATAAGGGAAGTGATTTGTTGTGCAAAATGGGCAGATCGGAGATGCTGGAAACTGTGTGCCAAAACCAGAGGCCGAGGCTGGGCAAAGGTCTCCCAGGCTAGAGCTTGGGGGGAGAGTTGCGGGAGCCCTGCTAGTGGCTGGACAGAACTGCAGGGGAAGGCTCTGGCACCTGGATGAGGCGAGGCCAGGCTGTCCTTGTTTTTCTCCCACCCTGGGCCTTGGGGAAGTATTGCAGGGCAATCCTTCAGCACACGCAACTCTTGTCAGCCATTTAACACACTAAATAAAATACCAGCCCCTCACCGAGACCAGCTCCACGGCAGGAAGGTCGATGGAAGCCGATCCAAGGCTCACCTGAGGCCTTAATTCTCGCGCTGCTGTGGGCTCCAGCAAAGGCCCTGGCTTGTTTGCAGAGGCAGGACAAGGGACACCCACTTTCCAGAAGGAGCAGGACAGACGGACTGAGGGTCTGGGAACCGGGAAAGGGAAGGAATCACTTCCCTCTCTCCCTGGCCCCACCCCAGGCTAAGACCTTGAGGTGTGTGGCTGCTGTTTTGTGCAAAGGTGGAAGGGAAAGAAGCTGGGACCTCCTGGGGCAGAATGTGAGGAGTGATGCCTCCAAGCTGTGGTGCTCGCTGTGGTCCCCAGATCCGGAGCCTCGGCACCCCCTGGGAAGTGTCAGAAAGGCGCATTCCAGGGTACCCCCCAGACCTGCTGAATCAAACTCTGGGGGTGGGCCCAGCAATCCGCGTTTGAACAAGCCCTCCTGGCGATTGCGACGCGCACTCAAGTTTGAGGACCGTGGTCTCAGCACCTGCGCCCCCAGACTACCGCAGCGGCAGTTGCGCTAAAGGACCCAGCGCTGTGGGAAGGGCCATTTGAGGTCAGGTTCTAAAGAGAACAGAAACGTGCTGGGGATGACCCACAGGGGGCTGTTTGTCAGAAAGAAAAAAGTATCTCATTTCAAAAATAGCAATTGTTGGTCAGGATGTGGAGACATCTGAACGCTTGTACATTTCTGGTGGGAATGTAAAATGGTGCTGCCGCCGTGGAAAACGCTTTGGCATGTCCTCAGAAAGCTAAACATAGAATTACTATCTGAGCCAGCATTCCACGCCTAGATGTGTACCCGAAGGAATTAAAAGCAGGAGCTCAAACACGTGCTTGTGCACCGATGTTCATGGCAGCATCGCTCACAGTAGTCAAAAGACGGAAATGACCCAATCAATAGGAGCCCGGACAAACAAAACATGCACGTACGATGGAATATTACTCAGCCATAAAAAGGAATGCGGTCGGACACAGGCCACAACGTGGATGAACCTTGACATCGCGCTGAGTGAGAGAAGACAGGCACAAAAGAACAAACACTGCACGCTTCCATCGCACGCAGTACCAGAATCGGCAAATCCGTAGAGACAGAAAGTCGGTAAGAGGTCACCAGGGGCTGGAGGCTGAGGGGGATGTGGACATATTGCTTAAGGGGTACAAAGTTTCTGTTTAGGGTAATAAAGACGTTTTAGAAATAGACAGTGGTGATGACTGCACAACATTGTCAATGTAATTAATGCCAATAAATTAAAATGGGTAAGTGGTAAATCTCATTTATGTATATTTTATCACACATGCAAACCTCAGGAGGGACTCTGCATCCTGGAGTTTGAGTTTCCACCTCCCTTTGGGGACCCAGGCCCCTCTACATGGGAGGTGGCTTGCACTCCCCACCCTCGCAGTGGCCCTGCTGGAATCACGCGCTGGCCGACCTGCCTTTTCCTGCCCCTCGAGTGGTCTGCAGTGAGGGTTTCTGCTCGGGCTCCTGAACCCATTGGAGAACAGGTGAGAGCTCAAGCTCTCTCCCCAGGAAAAATTCTAAGCCCCGCCACATTGGATATTTTCACACACATAAAGTTTGCATATCATATCAATGGATTTTAAAGTTCATCAATGAAGTCCCCGAGTTGGACCCCAAATTAGAGGAAGGCCCGGGCAGCTTGGGAAGCAGAGGTAGGGCACTGGGGTCCCTGTGTGGAAACAGGGGTCACAGGGAAACCTGGAGAAGAGCAGACCACCCCTCCCCAGGCTTTCTGGGCCATGCTGATACCCGCCCCTGCTCTTCCTGGCTGAGAACGCCTCCCCTCTCCCCTGCACTGCTGCTCTGCCACAGAGCTTTGTCTGGCGTGAGTTGTTTTGCATTTGCTTCATTAGAAAGCCTTTTAAAATGCATTTTCGGGTCTACATTCAGTACAATATGTCTCTAAATAAACATTTGCAGGCAAATCACTTTAAGAAGTTTGGCTGTTTTTATTCCTTCCCACCCAGCCTTGTCAGTGCAAATCACGGAAGAACATCACAAACCATAAAGCAAATTTGGGGCATCTAAGTGTCCTGACCTGCCTAATTACCTCCGCTACCTCTAACTGGTTGGGACCCCTGGCTGGACCCATGCTGTTGGACCAGAAGATAGACTGTGAGATGTCAGTAACCCCCGCTCCACCCGCAGACTCAGGCTGACCTTGACCGCAGTGACAAAAATAGCCCTTCATCGGGTCATTTTCTCAGTTTTATGGATGAGGAAAAAGAGGTTCAGGGAGAGAAAGGTCTCCTGTAAGGTCATCTGGCAAGCCCATGGCAAGGCCTGACTGTCTGACGAGGTGAGGAGGGCCACAGAAACCACCGCGGGTTTGTGATTTTCTGCCAAACATTCCAAGAGAAAAGAAAACACTTGGAGGTTGTATGCAGGTCCTAGCATTGGTATGGAGTTTTCCAGATGCTGTACTTTGATTGGCTCAAAAAGGCCCAGACCGCGGTGGCTCACGCCTGTAATCCTAGCTCTCTGGGAGGCTGAGGTGGGCGGATTGTTTGAGCTCAGGAGTTCGAAACCAGCCTGAGCAACAGCGAGACCCCCCGTCTCTACTAAAAATAGAAAGAAATTAATTGGACAACTAAAAATATATAGAAAAAATTAGCTGGGCATGGTGGTGCATGCCTGTAGTCCCAGCTACTTGGGAGCCTGAGGCAGAAGGATTGCTTGAGCCCAGGAAT
>CAUYSK010111830.1:0-10047 GCA_963575035.1 Avahi laniger
AATAAGATGTAAAGTGTGTCCTTGAGTATTGTTCCTGGTTTTCAATGTGATCAATATTCACAAGAATCTCTGAGGCAAGTGAGAATCTCAAATATCAAATTGGTTTTCTTTTTAAGAAATATTAATATCTCCATTAACCTGTTTATTTATTTAAATAAAAGCTGTAATACTTATAAAATGCTGATATAATTTGGCTTTACATAGCACAAGCAGGTTAGCTAACACAGTACACATGTCTGAGAAAGCTGAGCTGTAGTCCTACCTTTGTGACCAACTAGACACTCATCTTGGACAAATCAATTCACTTACTATGTCTTAGTTATTACAGCTGTCAAAAGAAATGATGGCAGCATATCCAGAGAATTTTTGCAGACACAAAATAGTGCAATAGTAAAATGTTGGGGCCCACCACAATATACAGGAAATAAAAAGAGAAAAATATCTGATTTTATTCCAGATCTTTGTTCCAATCCTTGTCTTCAAAAACCGCTATGGTTTCTTTAGCTCTTTTTTTTTTTTTTTAATTCTGTGAACTCTCCCTGTACCTTTCCAATACATTTTTCTTTTATTAACCTGTCACTGGCAGTTAACCATCTTGGCTAACACATCAGTCATGTGACTTTGGGAAGATAATTAGATCCAATTAATGGAGGAGGGATTAAAAATGCAGATTTTGATCAAACAAGTCTGGGTTTAAATTCTGACTGTCTCATTTATTAGTCGTGCTACCTGGTCAAGTTAATGAGCTTGCTTCTCCTTGGTTTTCTCACTTTCCTCACAGCATTCTAAAGAGTGCTAGATTAAAATACGTAAGGCATTTATCACAGTGACTGGGTTATGGCAAGTGGGATACGGCAAAAAAAAAAGGTAGATTATTGTAATTATTATACATTGGTATTATTTCATTTGACCTTCTCCCAAGCCTGAAAATAAATCAGAGCATGAAGTATTCATCATTTGCCATATCTGTAAAAGAAATAATGCTGTTCTGCACTGATGCGCACACAATATCCATTTAGAAGAAGACCTAACTGGTACTTTTAAGAAGTCCGAATTGATTTCCTCTAAATAACTGACACTGTAAAACAACTTGTAATTTCCCAGCTACACCATAGTACACAGGCCACAATACGTTCAAGTCTTCCAACAATTTGAATTTTCACAGATCATTGATCTATAATGAAAATAATTTATGAGAATCTTTGATTTACAAAGGTGATTTGCCTTTCTTGTCAATAGATTTGAAGTTCCTTCAGTTAATGTGTTAAGTCAAGGTTCAGCAGACTGTCCAATCGGCTTAGTCACCAAAGTGACCAGATGTTTTGAAGGACCCAGGGAAATAAAAAAAGATATCCTTGAGTCTCTCTCTTCTTAGTATATAATAATACTTTAAAAAGTAAAAATATGAACTGGATGTCTTAGAAATAAATGTGAGAGTGTGTTGTGTTCAGCCACACAAAGAAAGTCACACATGTGATTTATTGCAGTCAAAATCCAGTGCACGTATAAGAATAACACTTACTGGATGTCAGGTAGGGGGGAGGGGGGAGGAGGGCACGGGTGTATGCACACACAAAGAGTGCAATGCGCACCATCCAGGGGATGGATACCCTTGAAGCTTGGACTTGGCGGGGGGTGTAAGGGCAACATAGGTAATCTAAACATCTGTACCCTCATAATATGCTGAAATTTAAAAAAAAGGAAACTAAAAGCCATCTAGATGTACATGAATAAGTTTAGGAACAAATATACAATTGAGCAAAATTCTGTACCTCACAACATTTCCCAAGAAAAATAATCCACATAATTGTCTTTTCCTAGACATAAATATATCTACAGGACTGAAATAAATGATATCTTGATTTACATAACATTATCTCTTCATTCAGATGCAAATGCCATTAACATAAATTCATCACCTTTTATCTGCCAAGCAGAGCGCTAGGGACTGTCATATAAATGTTCTATTTAACCCTCAAAGCAGCCTGTAAGGTAGATATTTTTACGTTGTTTAATCCCCATAACAGTCTAGTGAAGTTGGAGTTTTTGCCTCACTTTATCTGTAAGGCAACATTAAGTCACTTGACTGACAGCAAGAGTCTGAGGCAACAACCGGAACCTGAATGCCCAATATGACAATAATAGATAATTAATAAAGTTACAATTTATTAATTCACTTAAAAATATTTGCTGGTCCTATTTTGTGCCAGGTACACTAAATAATAGAGATGAAAATCCCTCTTGTCATGGATCTTACATTTCAGTGAGGCATGACAAACCAATAAACAATATAAATTACTCAAACACCTAGATGATAATCAGTCCTGTAGGAAAAAAAAAAAATAGAGAAGGACGATAGAGATGTGAGGGTGGGGGTTGCAATAAAAAAAAAATCCGGTTAACTAAAACAAAAGCATTTCACAAATACACAATAAAGTCTCAATCAACATTCCCCTCCCCCCACTCATGTTTTCTTTCCTAATTCAGTTTCTAAACTTTCTTCAAGGGTCAGGGCAATTTTCAACATATCCCTTCATCCTTCTTTGTCTATCACGAGTACCAGTGACCGTGCTAGGCCATCCTGCACTTTAATCTATGTTTAGAAGTTCGCGCAAATCAAGACACCCCAGGCAGGATAAGTATAAACTTATACTTATTAAAAACCTAGGATTTCATCAAATCTATAGGCTTTACGTAAGAATTTAGCATTTACCTTGGAGGGAGGAAACTTTTTTTTTCCTGTTCATAAAAGTATAAACCTCTTTTATGATTACATATTTAGACTGAAGGATTTTTTACATGTACACTATTTGAACTCATTTGGATTATTTTTCAGTTCACATTTTCTCATCAGTTATAACTGGGTCACATTACATTCAAAAAGACAGAGAAGGTAACATACAAAGAAATAGTTCTAAGTTACTTCCAAAATCTGTGTATAATTTTTTTATGACTTTCATGTCAGCAAAATAATTCTAATCTGTCTACAGTTTTTATTCTTGCTAGAGGTTTCTTATGAAATATTCTAAAAAAGTAATCTCTTGGGAGACATGTGAAAGGGCTTAAACCTCAGGTAAAAAAAGATACTCTTTCCTAGTAAATTATAGGCTTCCATTTATCATTTTCAGAAATTCAGCTTCCAGGACTGCTGATTTTAGGCTCCGGCAACTAGCTGGCTCAGGGTTGGTAGCGTGGTCCACAGGTGTCCTCTGTGTCTCTGTTACATGCATCGTTTGTTTAGGTAGGTAAGGGCGGAGGGCGGTTTTTACTTTGAAAAGTTTTAGTTGTACAGGCGGACTATGTTATTAGGAAGGGTGTGTAAGGCATCAAATGTTACTTGTAGACTGGCTGCTTGGGCATTCAGCCCCTTAATCTAACTCTTATAAAAATTACCTCCTGCTATACTTTGTAAATTGATCAAGGTCAGAAACTTCTAGTTTCTCAAAATAACAGGTGGATGGGGTTATGTGGTAATTTTTTTTGAGATGGTCGCTGTGTGACACCCACTCTCATGTACTGATACAATCCTATAGGAGCAGTGATTTGAAAAATCCATATTTTCTGTTATGTTTTCATCCCTACCCTTTAAAAATCATTGTTCTAGCAATGATAGCAGAATGTTGAGCTATAGTGGGCATGACTTAATATGGATTTGGCGTTTCATACGACTTTCTATTAATCTATTGCTTTCAGGCCAATCCTAGATTTCTTTTTTCCTATGATCACATAAATCCATGCTATACCCCTGGTTAAAAAGTGCCATGCATTTCAGTTAGCCATATTTTGAGGTATTTCCTAATATATATTTTTCAATAATTTTAAATATTTTTTATGCTTGGTTACATTAATATTTTTCAAAAAATTATGCTTTTATATACTTACACTGTTTACTTAATAAATTTTTCATTGAATTCAATAGTGCATTTTATCATGAGCTTATTCATTGGCAGCAAAGATTTGAGAGAAATGTTCTGTATGTTATTAATACAATATTGCTTTTAATCGAATATAAATTGACCCAGCGCATTTATATTAACAGTTCTTCCTTGAAAGCAATGGAGTTGAGCCCAGATTAAGAATCCTCCCTTGCTTTCAAAGAAATTCAGTCATAAAACTTACACTTAACGTCAGTGGCTTCTTTCACCTCCCACCTTCCTATGACAATATGTGCACTGTCCTTTAACTGATGATAATTCAATTTTACTGCTTCTTTTAATAATATTGTTTCTTAAATTTATTGTACAGGAAGCTGAGGTCTGATCAAAGGCACCATATAATTTTTGTTATGAATATTTGTTGAAATAAACTTAATAAATTGAAAATGTGGCTGTTTTTTACTTTTCATCTAGATTCTTAAAATCTGCCGATTCCATCATCTCACTTGTGCATAAGAGTCCAACAGCTGAGATGATATTGCAGGGCTATAATTGGAAGGGAGTAAAGCAACTCTAAGCTGCTTTTTCTGCATTCCTGGTTACAGATCATGCTGAATTATTCACCCCACCTGATACTCATTGTCCATTACGACAGAGAACACACATTAGAATCTGCAAAGTGGTTGAGAGGGGATATGTACTTGGAGAATGATAAAAGGAGAAAGATGGTCTCTGCAAAAATGCTTACTTTTCATGATGTTAGAATCGTTTTGACCTAGTTTGCATCACAGTTGAACTGAATTGAGAGAAATAGTTAGCTATAATTTATCAAATTAATCACTCCTATATGTACAAGATGTTCATCACAACAGAAGTACAGCCAAACCAGATACTATAGAGTCACAGAACACTGTTTTAATTGAAAATATCTTTAAATATTATCTTGTCCTGATATGTTAACCATTCATCCTTTGTTCAAGTGAAAACAAAGAACAGATAAATTCATGGTTGACCAGGCTAAAAAGAGTTAAGAACTGCTTTAGGGACGTTATCAAAAATCTCTTTTTTAACAAGGACTGCATATATTTAAAATGTTACAATATTACTGCTTAAGAAAGAGAATTTTTAAAAATATGTATTGACTTTTTAAATGAACAATGAGAAACAAAGAGCCTTATTAAATAATTTATGCTTGCAAAAAACATGAAACTACAACAGGCACACTTGAATTAAAATTATTCTGTTCATTTTTAGGCTACCATAGACATTGCCAGAATTAGTTATTACTGTAATTAATATTAACATGGTCTAAATTTAGAGGCTTAGAAAATCTTGATATTGTGTTTGAGGCATAAAGATTTTAAAAATCTAATTGCAATTTTGTTGACTATAGATAGATATAATAGTACATCTTGTTACTCCTGTAAATTTTAACAGAAATAAAGTAAATGTGGTCCCATGGAAAAAGGTTTTGGATTCTGATTATGTTAGGCAAACAACCAAGTCTGACCAAACTTTAAATGTAAATCCTTCAAGAAGAAGCCATATAAAGAAGAATGTAATGTTGGAGAGTCCAAGATTGTCATAATTGGGAGGGGTACATCTCAATGCATACTGAACCTGAATAGCATGGGCCAGTGAAGAGGAACTGATGACTTAGACCATAGACAGATGAAGAGGCTGAGTACGATCAACAAACATTGATTTTGCTTGACCGATGTCCATTCCAACTTCTTTTGTATGCAACACTACCATTTTGTTTGGAGGACACTGTGGTTCACCAGTCTTGGTTCTGTCAAAGTCTGACATCCAGGGAGGTTCACTCCAGGAAAAAATGCACATCACATTGGAAGCAGAACGAATAGCAGAAGCTATATTTTGACATGTGCTTTTGTATTATCATTACTGAACTCTCAATTCCTTCAAAATAGTAGGTTCACCAAGAACAAGAATGCTGGGCTCATACCCCCTAGCAAGAGGAAGAAACTGGCCAAATCTTAGTGATCCCACAGGCTGAAGTTCAGTATAAGGGATTAAACAAGGAAGCAGAGGTGGTCTACAATTCAGAGCCCTCCTGATTGTCGGGTCTCACCCTAACACAGCTGACACTGGATCCGGGGTAACAGAACTGATTCCAGACTCCTCCTTTTGCTGAGACGAAGGTAATTAATAAAGCTTTTGCTCTAGTCAGAAATGGTCCAAGATCTGAGCAAAGCTGCCCCACTGGTCTTCTAGCTGGGGTGACTAGGTAAGGATAGAAGAAGCAGACCATAAAAGGGGAGGATGGTTTCTTAAGAGTGGGGAAAGTTAATAATATGCTGTGTTCTGAACTGAGAAAAAGTTTTAATATATAGTCTAGTACAGCAGTCCCCAACCTTTTTGGCACGAGGAACCAGTTTCATAGAAAATAATTTTTCCATGGACCAGGGTGTGGGTGGTTTCCAGATGATTCAAGTGCATTACCTTTATTGTGCAGTGAAACCTTTCTGCTAATGATAATGTGTATTTGGAGCCACTCCCCAGTGCTAGCATCACCGCCTCAGCTCCACCTCAGACCATCAGGTATTAGATTCTCACAAGGAGCCACAACCTAGAGGCCCCGCACGTGCAGTTTACAGTAGGATTCTGACTCCTGTGAGAATCTAATGCCACTGCGGATCTGACAGGAGGCGGAGGCGATGCGGCGATGCGAGGGTTAGGGATTGGCTGTAATACAGATAGATGAAGCTTTGCTTGCTCGCTGCTCGCCTCTTGCTGTGAGGTCCGGGTTCCTAATAGGCCAGGGACTGGTATCGCTGTGCAGCCCCGGGGGTTGGGGCCGCAGGTTTACCACCCTTCTTGATATTTCCCAAAGATACTTTCCCTCTGTATTTGAACACACTCATCTCTGTGTTTGGGATGTCCTTTACTTTATTCTTACTGTGGTAAGATTATTTTTTATATCTTAAATGCACTAAAATGCTATCTATCTTCTAGGGAGAATTCTTGGCTCTACAAATGATTTTACAGTATTTCTACATAATTCTAATTTGAGTTAAGTATTAATCCTTCTACAGGAAGGGATGGACAATTTCTAATTAGTATATGGATCTCTGCACTGTGCCCTGAATCACAGGCATACAGCAAATTGTTGTTCAATGAATGAATGCCACGTTCATGAAAAGAGTAGTTCCTTCTCTGGTTGAAATTATTTAGAGGTATCCTTAATGGTTTAGATATTCATGAAAATGTTTCAGCTGGAAATTAAACTTCATTAGCATTCAAGACACATCATGCTCTCCTTTATACACAAAATTGATTCTATTACCATTGGGGAAGAAATCTTCCCAAAATGAGAAGAAAGGAAAGAAAATACCAAGGAGTTGAAGGAAAAGAAAGCATATATCTCAAAAATTAGCTATGGAAATGAATGTCTAGATTTCTTAGGTACGCCTCTCTAGTGTGTATATGGAATGTAGCAATATAGTACTTTAGTTTGTAATTATAACACATAACAGGAATATTAGTTGCAAAGAAAAGCTGTTTAAGCTCTCTAAAACCAATTATGCTGGTTAAGTCTAGCTTCTCTCCAGTTGATGGACGACCATTCCCTGCTTCATTCAGATAACTCTTTATTCCAAAAAAATATTTTTTCCTTCTCTCCTACCTGAAATTCCAGTTTAAATGGCATGGTCATCAGCATTATCTTCTTAGGGAAGGAGTCTTTCTCAATGATAAAAAATAATAAGTAGTTAGTAATGTAATGTACATATCCAAAAGGTATTATATTTAGTAGTTCCTCTATTTAAAACACAAAATATGGCCCTGGGCACAGTGGATCACACCTGCCATCCCAACACTTTGGGAGGCCAAGGTGGGAAGATCACTTGATTCCAGAAGTGTGAGGTTACAGTGAGCTATGATCGTGCCACTGCACTCCAGCCTGGGTGACAGAGTGAGATCCTTTCTCTAAAAAATAAAAAATTAAATGAAATATCAAAGTTAAATCCAAAATAGTTTTAAAAGGAATTATTTGTGCTTTATTTGTTTTGTGATTTATTTAACTTTTAAATTTCTCATCCATATAGATTTTAGCCATAAAGTAAGTGTATTCAAGAAAGGAATTTGAAAATAAGCATGATGTATATTGTGTATATTCCCTTATATACATAAGTTCAAGAGACAATAACATAATCAAGATAGAATTTTTCATAACATTTCAAATAAACTTGGTTTCAGCAATTTACAGTTCTGAAAAATATGTCAACGTGTAAAGCACATTGGTGCATCTCCTGGAATCTCAGTGGCCTTTTGGAAGAAATCAGATCATGTTCCTTTTTACAAAGATAATAAGGAATATGTCCAACAATTGTTTTCAGTGGGTTTATGAACTTTCGGAAAGTTAAAGTCTTTATTCTTGTTTCTTTGGGGATGCTTCCTGTATCTTTAACAAGCTCAGTACAAGTTGCACCTGTCAAATGTGTTGGCAGTTTACAAGACAACTGTGCCTGAAAGAAACTAGGCCTACATTTTCACTTACCTTACTGGAGTGTGACATTATAAAACAGTGACTCGAATTTTTCTATCAAATAATGTTGCTAGTTCATTTACAAGAATGAGAGACTAGATTCCAAAAGAACAGCAATTTGATGGATTTTCTTTTTCAAATATCAGGTCCTCGAAGCATAAATGCTATACATTAGAGCTTATACAGTGATAGATAAGATTTCCTGAATAAAACTGTCTTCTTTTCACTAAAAGCTTGTAATAATTATGTCACATGAAGTACCAAAGAATTTTCTTTCCAAAAGGTTATATCTCAAATCATCTAACTTCTTTGAAAAAAGGAATGGTCCTAATTAGCAGAGGGTCATACTAATGATGCAGTGACATTTTGATCTAATTTATTGCTTGGATTTTTATTGTATCTTTTTAGAAATGCAATATGACCACCAACCTTCATACAGCTCCAAATTCCATGGAGACCATGAAACAGCTGAAAACCCCACTTCTACCTAAAGGGAAAGAGGAGAACAAGGTTCTCGATGCACTTCAAATGCTCCCCAAAACTCTCTGCTCAGAAATCCCTTCCTTTTCCAACACCTTTTCTTTCCAGTCTCCAAAAGCAGTGTTGCTTCATTAGAGCTCAGATAAAAACTGAGACTCTGGTCTGGTTGTTTCTGTGGCAATATAGATGTCCAGTCCGTTGTTGGAGTGAGAGGTGGGGCAGAGAGGGGCCAGTCATCTCCACGGTACTCATGTTAAAAGGAAGTTCCTTCCTCCCAGAAAGCTAGAAAATTCTATCCAATCCTTAGTCACTTCTCCAAAGACATTCTTCTGCCCTGCATCCCAGGGAAGTACATAATCTCCAGCCATCCTGGAGCTGGATGAATCAGTCATTCTAGAGATCACACTATGCTGGGGACGGAGAGAAATGGGCTCCAGCTCTTCCATTTCAACCACTGAAACCATGACCAATCGTGATCATTTTCACTCTTTTACTTTACAACCACCGATCTAAAATATCCTTCAAGAAAAGAGAATAAGAGGAAAAAGAAGCAAAGGATCATGGCTGGAAGGGGAGGGTCTTCCAGCACCTGTGATATATAGACAGTACACTCCCAAGCACTTTTCAAGCAGATCAATCCAACAGAGGCATAAGGTAGCAACACACGGTGTGAATGGGAACACAGCAGGTAAAGGAAGCCTGTGAGGCTGTTGTTCCACTTGCTCTAAGATCATGGGGGATCATATACTACTTGCATAATGTGACACAATAAACTGTGAAAAATCATCTGAAAACTTATCTTATTCTATACCCAATTCCTACATCTTCAATTGGACTCAAAATTGAAATTGATGGGTGTGGTGGCCACACCTGTAATCCTAGCGCTCTTAGAGGCAGAGGCAGGAGGATGGCTCGAGCTCCAGATTTCAAAACCAGCCCGAGCAAGAGCAAGACCCCGTTTCTACAAAAAAAAAAAAAAATATATATATATATATGCATAAATTAGCCAGGCATGGCAGTGCACACCTGTAGTTCCAGCTACTGAGGAAGCTGAGGCAGGAGGATGATTCAAGAGTTCTAAGACTTGTTTCTATTAAAACTATTGTAAAACCTTCAATTGTGCAGTGTACTGTGGTGCAATTTGGCCTTTACTTGGTATGAAATGCATCATTTATTCATTAAGTT
>CAUYSK010111831.1:0-17727 GCA_963575035.1 Avahi laniger
ATTTGATACAATAATGTCCCATAGATACAGTAATAAAAGGAAATTTTCTCTGGTCACAATATAGCTGACCATATATCATTACCCAGTGTGCAGCATTTTTTTAGTACTGGGTGGATTTTTAGATATCAAATAGGTAAATCACAGGCTCATAGTTATCTCTAATAAGATTAAGTTAAATTTATAATTAGGAAAACATCCATAATCTGCTGAAAATTCTAAGGTGTATTCATATTTCTTTAAAAGTAGTCATCTGTCATAATTTAATTTGAAGACATGTGAGCTAAAGAGACAAGTTACCTGCCCCCTATATACCTAAGAGACATTGTTGATAGAGGGGTAAGAAAACTTCTATAACACTTTTGTTTATAAAGAGTGAATATAGCAGTCACACAGCAAACACCGGCCCGTAGAATTGCCAAATCCAGCTGGCTACAAATTGCTATTTTCTTTATTAAGGCCTAGTCCTAGTACATGTTAAGTTGGCTCTGTGTATCTTGGCTCTACCTACTGGACTGTCTGGATCATCCTACCTTTTCCAGAACAATACTGCCCATGTTACAGCTGAGTAGTTTTCTTGTCATATTTCCTGACCAGTCTAGTCTAAGAGTCCACAGACCTTTCACTTTGCACTGTTCCTGTCCCTTGCAATACAAGCTGATATATTTTCTTCAAAAATATTGTGAGAGTCACCAGAGAAATGCAAATAAAACCACAATGGGATACTACTTTACCCTCCCTTTTATCGTTAGAATAAAAAAGTAAGACAAAAAAAAGGGTAAGAACATGGAAAATTGGAGCCCTCTTACACTGCTGGAGGGAACGTAAAATGGTGCATTTTTGAAAACTGTCTTACAGTTTCTCAAACTATTAAAAATAGAGTTACCCTATGACTCAGCAATTGCACTTTTAGATAGATAACCAAGAGAATTAAAATCTATGTCCACAGAAAAATATTTTCCTCTCTGTTCTTCCAACACTCACTGTCTACCACTGTTGAATGCAGAAGTCTTTTAGCTCAGAGGAGAATCAGGGTTGGATGTATAAATTAGAGTGAACAATATTTAAGTAGCATTTAAACGGAAGAAATTGCATGAGACCGATACATGTGGCTGTAAACATAAGGATATACAGGATAAACTACAGGACAGTCCAACATTTAAGGGTCTGGCAGAGTTGCAAAATCTAGCAAAGATGAACACAAACGGACAAGAGAGGGAAGACAAAACCCAAACAGAAATGTGATTTTGGAGAATACAAAAACGAAAGTGATTCAAGATGAGAGAGCGTGGATACTTGTTTAATCCTTCTGAGATCTGGCAATATGGCAACTGTAGGTAATTTAGCAAGAGCAGTTTCAGAGTGGTGAAATTGAAGCCACATGGGAATGTACTTGATATGCAGCTGATAGGTGAAAAATAATTTCAGCAAAAGGGTAGTCCATGAGCAGGAGAGTAGGGAGACTATTTCAGGAACAATGAGTAACTCACTTTCACTGGATCTCTGCTATATGAATGGAGGAGAATAGAGGATTACAATATTGGAAAATAGTTATGCTTACAGTGGAGAATTCTCTACAAGTCAGTCTAATGAATTTAGACTTGAATAATTTCAACTGCATTACATTCAATCAGTGTCTATAATTTATTGATTGTAAAATCAGGTTATGAACTGTATATTTATGTTTATAGTATGTATGATTTTAATTTTATAAAAATAAAAGTTTATTTTTCCAGAAAGATAAATGTCTGGGAGAATAAATATCAGGGTGTTGGCAGAAGATAATCTGTAAAAAATGGTCTTATATCTATCATTCAGGGAAACTAAAGGATATTGGTGATTCACCCAGTCTGGATAATTGAGGAGAATTTAATAAAGGAACTATCTGAAAACTTTGAGCAGAGTTTAGGAAAAGCTTCAAGGGTAATGTTGCACCCAGGGATAGTGATCAGCTCAAAACCTGAAGGTGCAAAAGGTGTGGGCAGTTACTGGATCTTGGAGAGCTGTGATAAGAGAACCACCTGTCAGGAGCTGTGGCATTTGGAGGAGCATCACCAGCCAACCCATCTGACCCAGGAGGGGAAGAGCCAGGGAAATACACAAACCTCAGTCTCCTCTGCCAGTGTTTCCCAAAAGCCAAAGGCAAGGGAGGCTGTTGATACAGTCCATACAGGTCAGTCTCCTGGGATTATGTCAAGGCGGAAATGGGTAGAAAGTGGATCTGGGAAGAGAAACATGAGATATCTACCACTCTTAGGTTTTTAACTCTTTTCTATGCTTATTGTCTGTGTATGTATGTATTTATTAAATGTACATAAACTTGAATTCCTTTTGTAATGCTAACAATATTTTCAAGTTCTAAAACTAAAGAGTAAGGAAGCAGGAAGAATATTTCTGCATCTATTGCAGGAGATCCAAGGGGATTACACACACCAAAATTTAAGTAGTGTCGGAAGTTGCCCTGCAAATGGAAAGGAGATATAATACTGGAATGTCATTACACTGTGTTGCAGGCATTTCCTTCGGACAAAATAACCTCAGTAAAGAAGTGTGCAGCCATAATTTCACCTCAGTTAGGTCACTGAAAGAAGTGCCCTCATTCAGATATCTCTTTCTAGCTAAACGCTTACTATACAATTACTTTAACATACTGCAAAACATTTACTCAAAATTGACTATCAGAAGAGAAAATAAGCTGTAATTGATTCACATGTGAAAATCATTAAAAATATTTAAGTTGATTGTGAGGTTTCTGAGAAAATATAAAGTGTGCAGAAAGTGACTCTGATTATACCTTACTTCTCCCATGCAGGTATTTATACAGGAAAAAGTTTGTCCCAGTAGTTTTCAGGCTTTGGATTGAGATGTGACAGTGACTTAGAGTAAGTTTCCTAACCTCTTCAAGTCTAATGTTTCTTAATTCAAAACTGTATGTTATATTTACACAAATCACATAGCATTGTGAGGATTAAATGATAGGAAGGTAATATTACATATGTGTATGTGCACATGTGTGTAGAACATTTAGAAAGTTTAATAAAGTGAATGAATATAAATTAAGACTTCAAAATTATTTCACATGCCCAGCTAGAAAAAGAAAATTTTAAAATGTTTTTATACCTAAAAATCTATTAAATTTTTAGAAATAAAGGAAGGCACAAAATCTTTGCAAAAACAAGGCATGAATAAATAAACATACCAGATAGGAAGATTTAATTTCATATAGATATTAATATTCTCTAAATTAATTTATACCACTAATATACATCCATTGAGAATCTCAATCATTTTTTTTTGGTTGAAGCATAGTACAAGCTGAATTAAAATTTACAATGAAAGAATATGAAGAAGGCCCCAAAGGTAATCACAGCAACAACAAAAATAAATAAATGGCAACTGATCAAATTAAAAGGCTTCTGCAGAACCAAGGAAACTATCGTGAGAGCAAACAGACGACCTGCAGAATAAGAGAAAATATTGACATGCTACACATCTGATAAAGGGCTGATAACTAGAATCTATACAGAACTCAGGAAAATCAGCAGGAAAAAACATCAAACAACCCTATCAAAAAGTGGGCAAAGGGCATGAACAGAAACTTTTCAAGATAGACTAATGGCCAAAAAACAAATGAAAAAATGCTCAACATCTCTAATCATCAGGGAAATGCAAATAAAAACCACAATGAGATATTACTTAATTGCAGTGAGAATGGCCTTTATCAAAAATTCCCCAAACAATAAATGTTGGAGTGGATGTGGAGAGATAGGAACACTCATACACTGCTGGTGGGACTGCAAACTAGTATAACCTGTTGGAAAGTAATATGGAGATACCTGAAAGATCTGCAAGTAGAGCTACCACTTGATCTAGCAATCCCATTACTGTACATCTACCCAAAGAAAAAAAAGAAATTCTATAAAAAACGCATCTGTACTCAAATGTTTATAGCAACACAATTCAAAATTTCAAGGATGTGGAAACAATCCAAGTGCCTAACAATACATTGGTTGATTAATAAAATGTGGTATATGTATACCATACAGTTCCACTCAGCCACAAGAAACAATGGTGACCTAGCACCTCTTGGATTATCCCAGATAGACCTGGAGCCCATTCTACTAAGTGAAGTACCACAAGAATGGAAAAACAAGCACCACATGTACTCACCATTAAATTGGTACTAATTGACCAACACTTATGTGCACATATGGTGGTAACATTCATCAAGTGTCAGGCAGGTGGGAGGGGGGAGGAAGGGATGTGTATATTCACACCTAATGAGTGTTGTGCACACTGTTTCAGGGATGAGCATGCTTATAGCTCTGCCTCTGGTGGGGCAAAGGCAACATATGCCTAAACATTTGTACTCCCGTAATATTCTGAAATAAAAAAAATTAAAATTAAATAAAATTAAACTTTACCTCAAGCTACACCTCCTATCCCCTCAAGGTACTTAATGACATGTCTTGTAGATATCAATATAAAATACTTATCAATAAATATTGAATGGATAAAGCTATGGTTAGCATTTTATATCTGAAATTTAGTACTGAATATTTCTTAACTGGAAGTATCATAGTAAACTTGGAAGCTATATTCATTTATAAGAATTTGTTATATTACATGCTCTAAAAATTACCACAGAAAGGTTATAGAGCTATGCCTGAACACCTAGACAGAAACAAAAGAATAAATTGACCACTTGAGAATTGACAGAATTTGGAAAGATTAGTTGCTTTTGTGTCTGAATTGAACTACTCAATTTCCACTACAGAAAATAATGATGCTCCAAAGTGCCTTTGAATTCACAATTGAATCTCTAGAGTCTTCAGAGATTTTTCCTCAGAGGAAAACAAAAATGAAAGATACCTATATAACCAGTATGACTTTGAGCTGTTACTGAAAGATGAATGAGTTCTCATTGCAAGAGGTAAGACATTGTGTCTTGTTAATGAATCCGATGTACTGATTTTCATTTACTCTTTGAGAACACTTTATATCTGTACTCACAAGCCATCGTGCAGAAACAGGGCAGATGTGACCAAGCAATCAACTACTGAGCAACTTTGGCTGAATTACTTGGTTTCCACCATCAGTTTCGTGTGAATAAACAGGCATAATCCAAGTCACCAGGATTTCTTGTTCATCTTCCCATAAAACAGAAACTCAAATGGTCTTTCAACACCATTCAAACTTAGCACTTTGCAATAATGGCAATAAACTCACTAGCTTTGAGACACTTTTAGCACTTATAGGTATTATAAATATTTCAATTAAACATTAAAAATAGGAAGATGATGTAAATGTTTGCCAAAAGATGTATTTTGCTTGTGGATCCAAATGCTTTTAGCTTAGAAGCAACAACATATTAGACAAAGCTTAGGACATAAAGTCAAAAAACAAGGAGATGAGAGTCAACCTGGCCTCTAGCTGGATATTCCTTCTTCAATTTTTAGATCGTACTTTATTCAGCTCTACATTATGTTGAAAATGTTATTCATTCTGAAAACCTCAGTTAGAAGACATTGTTACAGTGGGAAGTTATTTGGTTTATTTGAATAAGTATATTTTTACTATGTACTGAATATTAATCATGTTTTTGCATATTGATTACATTGATATCTCAAAATACTTGAAAAAATAAAACAATTGTATATTTAATTATAAATATTTTAAAGATATACAATAAATTCATAAGTGACCTCATTCATAATAGTAATCTGAAATTCCTTTCTGATAATAGAGCCAAAAATAATTTTATTTCTTCTTTTTAAAAATGGTCCTACTTAACTGATAGATATTATGAAATATGTTACTAACCAACTTCCTCTTTGACACATTAGATACCAGAAGACCTAAAGGCTATGTTGTTATAACCTCATTGCCAAGTGTATTGGATTTCATGGTATTATTTACCTTTATTTTCTGTGCAGTTATTAAAGGAATAAGCAGTCAGATTTCCTGGGATTCATATTCTGCTTGCATCATTTGCTATGTACCCTTGTGTAAGTTACATAACCACTTTCAGACTCAGTTTATGCATCTATAAAATAATAATGAAACTAATATTATTTTATGGAAAACAAACCAGACTACATATGCAAAATTCTTAGCCCCAGGCTTATCATTTAGTAAGCATGTGATAAATGTTAGCTATTACTCAAGTCTTTATTAAAAACTCTATATGTGTATTTTTCTTTTTTTATATGCTTGCCAATCATTTTTTTATTCTGATTGCCTTATATTTTTTATACTTTGAATTTAAAGCCACTTTAACTGCATTTTGGAAAAAATATGACAAGAAAAGGACATTATTTGGAGGAAATTTTTCTGATGTTCAAGAAAAAAATAATTTTCACAGCACAGATAGACTCGTCATTTCATGTAAAAATATACTGGTGCTTGAATATCTTTATAAAGACCATATGTACTAATAAAAATGAAATCAACAAATTTATAACTACTGGACCATTTGCATCACAGGTTCATTTGGGGAGCAGTATCTTGTCTCATGGATGCCCCAGTGGATGGGAATCACACAGCTGTGACAGGGTTCATTTTCCTGGGCTTAACAGATGATCCAGTCCTTTCTGTGGTCCTCTTCATGATCATCCTGTGCACCTACCTGGTGATCATCTCTGGCAACCTCAGCACAATCATTCTAATCAGAATTTCCTCTCAGCTCCATCACCCTATGTATTTTCTTCTGAGCCACTTGGCTTCTGTTGACATAGGCATTTCATCTTGTCTCACCCCAAACATGCTTGTAAACTTCCTGGTGGAGAGAAATACAATCTCCTACCTTGGACGAGCCATCCAGCTTCGTTCAGCTGCTTTCTTTGGGCCAGCAGAATGCTTCCTTCTGGCTGCCATGGCACATGACCGCTTTGTGGCAATCTGCAACCCGCTGCTTTATTCAACGAAAACGTCCACTCAAGTCTGTGTGCAGTTACTCATAGTGGCTTACACGGGTTGTTTTCTTAATGCTTCCTCCTTTATGTTTTCTTTCTTTTCTTTATCATTCTGTGGCCCAAATCAAATCAATCATTTTTTCTGTGGTTTTTATCCCTTAATTGAACTCTCCTGTTTTGATACCAGTGTCCTTGCAGCTGGTCCCTCATTTTCTGTTGGCTCCATTGTTGTGGTCACTGTGTTTGTCATAGCCGTCTCCTACATCTGCATCCTCATCACCATCCTCAAGATGCACTCCAGTGAGGGTCACCACAAGGCGTTCTCCACCTGCACCTCCCACCTCACTGTGGTTGCTCTATTCTACGGGACCATTACATTCATTTATGTGATGCCCAAGTCCAGCTACTCAACTGACCAGAACAAGGTGGTGTCTGTGTTCTACATGGTGGCAATCCCCATGTTGAACCCCCTCATCTACAGTCTCAGGAACAAGGAGATTAAGGGGACTCTGAAGAGAGAGCTTTGAAGAAAAATATTTTCTTAGTGACATCTTTTATTGGTAGAATCTGATAGAATAATGTATCGTTAATAAAATATTAATAGTGAAAAGAAATCGAGTGTCTGTGGTTAAAATATATCTGCTCATGCATCATTACTTTGTGTGGAGCTTTTTAGTAAATGTAGGGGGTAGATTTTTGAATCAAAAAGTAAATCAGAGGTTCATAATGAATTATCATCAGTAAAATGAAATTAAATTTATAACTAGGAAAACATTGTTTCACATGAAAATGTTCTTAATCTGCTTCAAATCCTTTCAAATTTTATTCATATTTTTTCTAAAAGTTGTTCTCTACTGTAAGTTAAGGTTATTATACCTCTAAACCTTTGACTGTGGCTATTTTCAAAATCAGCTTATCCTGAGACTAGGCTGATAACTACAGTTATAACTTAGTCCATTCTGAAAGACAAAGTGGAACCAAATAATAACATTGCCGGAGACATTCTCCATGCACAAATGTTACCTACTGGAAATGAGCTTTATGGGCCCATAAAATTCTGGTCTGCGTTCCTGGCCTCTGGTTCTGGCATAGTTACAGGGCTCACTAGAGGAGGACAAGAAGAGTTGTCTCTGACTATCCTGTGAATTTCTCTATCAGGTCAAAATAATTGATTTATTTTACTGGAATGAGTGGAATTTCTGATTTCTTAGGGATTGGGTGAAATAAAAACAAGCAATAATTTCCAGGAAGAGAATCCAATTGCAAGGTGTCATTGAGACTATGGAGAAAAACCTTGTTTGTGGTCTCACTCACATCTTCGGAAGCTCCAGGGAACTAGACTGTCTCTCCTCTAAAATTTTGACTGGCCCCTGGAGAGAATTTATCAACCTCCAGATGGTGACAACTACTACATTTATTTCCTTTCCTGTCCTCTGCTTAGTGTTACAGACATAAATTCTTAGCTTTTTGCTGACATAACCATAGGAAATTAATCATTTAATTCATTCATTTGTTCTTTCATACATTCAAAAATTATAAGATATTTAGTGACTCATAATCCAAGCACTGTCCTGGGCTTTTGGGGATGTAAGTGACAAACAGCCAAAGATGTCTGCCCTCATGGAATTTATCTTCTAGCATAGGGTTCAGACAAGAAAACTAACAAGTAAGTGGTACAGACTATTAGAAGGGGATGAGTGCTATGAACAAACAAAAAGTAGAGCAGTGCACAAAAGGTTAATATTCCAGGGGCAGGAAGTGGTGCAGGTGTCACTGGGAATGTAACATCTGAGCCACAATCGCAGGAGGTGAGGACAGTTCATGTCAAATATGGTGACACCTGTCAATTGTTGTGCAAGTCTAAGCTTCTACTCTCAGTAATGTAATTTAGCTTTGAGGTTTCTGTTCCAACAATGGCAGGGTTGGTGATTTTAATCAATCCCCTGGTGGGTACAAATAAAAGAAATGTTCAAGTGTTAGATATTTTAAATATCACTTTGGGGCTTACAGAATAATAAGTAATTGTCTCCCAGAAAGTGCAAGAACCCAGAGAAGTAGACCTAACACTCGAAAGTGCTTTTGCCAAGGGAAAATTTGACAAGTGACAAGAAAGTGCTACTAATCTGTGCTGTGGATTTAGTGTTCTTTTGGGTTTAGACGGGGGCACAAGTCAAAGCCTGGGGCATGTCCAGCAGATAAGTCTCATTGATACATCTCACATATTTCCTCAGGATAAGGAGAAACCTGAAGTAACCAAGGCTGGCACAAATTAGCATCCCTGGAGGTCGGGGCATTTCAAGCTTTCAACTTGGATGTGATGGTTAAGGACAGGTGAACTGAATAAGCAAACAAACAATCCAAGCGTCAATTATTCCTACCAATAATTATTCAAACACAACAACCAGCATACAGTGAAAAACAATGACTGTCACAAAAGGAATAAGATAGCAAACATGGGAGCCAGTTGAAATAGCAGACAATAGAAACAGAGCCATTAAGATTTAAGATATGGGAATTAATAGACACAGATCATAATATTCCCTTGTTAAAAAGATAAAAGATAATTTAAAACATATACATCATGGGAAACAAAAAAGACTAAATAGTATGCATTGAACCACATAGAACCTCATAAATGACAAATTCACCATGCTTTAGGAGTTACATGGGATATCTCCCTTTGGTGAGCGTAGCCCGCACAGGTCTTCACATAGGATCCCAAGTGACAGCACAGACAGAGGCACCAACCGCTGCAAAAGTTTCGTGACCCAAATTGAAACCAATATATTTTATTAATATTATTATTTTTTTAATTTCAGCATATTAAGAATCAATATATTTTATAATAATGTCAGGGACAGTTCCAGCTCCCTGCTAGCGTTGTTTCCAGTTATAAGAAAGCAAACTAATAAATGCACTTTTCAATTCTGAAAAAAAAAAAAAAAAGAATCATTGCCCTCAGGGAAGCATAATGTATAAAACAGAAAATATTTTATATATTATACTGACATGGACTATTCCTCTTCTCTCACACCTAATATGTTTGTAAACTTCCTGGTGAATAGAAATACAGCCACCTTGCATGCGCTATCCAGCCAAAGTTAGTTGCTTTCTTTGCAACAGCTGAGTATATCCTTCCGGCTGCCATGGCATGTGATTGCTTTGTGGCAATTTGCAACCCACTGCTTTATTCAACCAAAGTGTCCACTCAGGTCTGTGTCCAGTTACTCGTAGTGGCTTACACGCATGGTTTTCTTATGCTTCCTCCTTTACTTTTTCCTTCTTTTCTTTATCCTTCTGTGGACCAAATAGAATCACTCATTTCTTCTGTGATTTTGCTCCTTTAATTGTACTCTACTGTTTTGATACCAGTGTCCCACAGCTGTTCCCTCACTGTTTGCTGATTCCATCATTGTGGTCACTGTGTTTGTCATAGCCGTCTCCTGCATGTACATTCTCATCACCATCCTGAAGATGCGCTCCACCGAGGGGCACCACAAGGCCTTCTCCACCTGCATCTCCCACTTCACTGTGGTCACTCTGTTCTATGGGACCACTACATTCATATGTATGCAATTTAAAAATTTACATAAAATCTTGAATTCCATTTGTAATGCTAAAAATATTTTCAAGTTCTAAAACTAAAGAAGAAGGAAGCAGGAAGAATATTTCTGCATCTATTGTGGGAGTTCCAATGGGATTATACACATAAAAATTTAAGTAGTGTCAGAAGTGGCCATGCAAATGGAAAGGAGGTATAATACTGGAAAGTCATTACAGCAGCGTGTTGTAGGCACTTCCTTGTGGTAAAATAACCTCAGGAAAGAAGTATGCAAGTATAATTTCATCCCAGTTAGGTCACTGGAAGAAGTGCCCTCATTCAGATATCTCTTTCTAGCTGAGCACTTACTATACAACTATTTCAACATACTGCAAAACGTTTACTCAAAATTGACTATCAGAAGAGAAAATAAACTGTAATTGATTCACATGTGCAAATCATTAAAAATGTTTAATTTTATTGGGAGGTTTCTGAGAAAATATAAAGGGTGCAGGAAGTGACTCGGATTATACCTTACTGCTCACATCCAGGTATTTCTACAGGAGAAAGTTTGTCCCAATAGTTTTCAGGCTCTGGAATGAGATGCAGCAGTGACTTTGAATAAGTTTCTTAACCTCTTCAAGTCTAATGTTTCTTAATTGAAAACTGTTTATTATATTTATACAAATCACACAGCATTGTGAGGATTAATGAATTAACTTACTCTTGGTTAGGATATTAGAAGGAAATAAAATTTCATCCCCATATGGCAAATAAAAAGCATCATTTTCTACAGGGCTGTCAAGGAGCACTAGATGAGAGAAAACCGATTAACTAAATACCCAAGAGGGAGGAGTATTTAAGAGAGCTGTAGCAGCATCAAATACATAGTCTTGACGTCATTGGGTGGAAGAACAGCTTTGCCATAGAGAAAAACTTTGTAAGAATGAGAAAAAAAATCCACGAATGTAATGACAGTGTGGGTTGGCAGACGTTGGAAGAGACTCAATTGACTATGGAATTCTTTCAATTTTTCCTCATTCAGTATGATGTTGGATGTGGGTTTGTCATATGTGGCTTTTATTATTTTGAGATATGTCCTTCTATGCCTAGTTTGCTGAGGATTTTTATCATAAAGTGGTGCTAGATTTTATTAAATGCTTTTTCTGCATGTGATGAGATTATCATATGGTTTTGGTTTTTAATTCTGTTTATGTGCTGAATCACACTTATTTATTTGCAGGCATTGAACCACCATTGCATCACTGGACTGAAGCACACTTGATTGTGATCGATATATTTTTGATAATCTTCTAGATTTGGTTTGTCAGTATTTTGTTGAGGATTTTTATGTCTATGTTTATGAGGGATATTGGTGTGTAATTTTCTTTTTTAATTGTGTCCTTTCCTGGCTTTAGTATCAGAGGGATGCTGGCTTCATAGAATGACTTGGGGAAGATTTCCTCTTTGTCAATGTTATGGAATAGTTTCAGTATGATAGGTGTCTGTTCTTTGTACATCTGGTAAAATTCAGCTGTGAACCCATCTAGTCCTTTGCTTTTTTTTCCCCAGGAGATTTTTTCTGGGAGCAATTTTATGTTCACAGCAAAATAGAGAGAACAGTAAAGAGATTTCCTGTATAACCCTGCCCTCCCCCACATGCATAGCCTCTCTCATTATCAATATTCTCACCAGAATGGTACATTTATTACAATTGATGAATCTCCATTGACGCATCATAATCACTCAGAGTCCATAATTTACATTATAGTTCACTCCTGCTGTTGTACATACTGTGAATTAGGACAAATATATAATGACATGTATCGATCATTTATATGTATGTATAACAGAGTATTTTCACTGCCCTAAAAATACTCCACGCTCTATCTATTCATCTCTCCTTCCACTTCCAACCTCTGGCAAACACTGATATTTTTAGTCTCTTCATGCTTCTGGAATGTCATATAGTTGTAATCATACAGTATGTAGACTTTTCAGATTGGCTTCTTTTGCCTAGTAATATGCATTTAAGCTTCCTCTATGTCTTTTCATGGCTTGGTAGCTGATTTCCATTTAACATTGGAAAAAATATTTGCACAAAAAACATCTGATACAAGATTATTATCCAAAATATACAAAGAACTCATAAAACTCAACAACAAGAAAATGAATAATATGATTAAAAATAGGTCAGGAGATTTTTTATTACTATTTCAGTCTTGCTACTTCTTATTGGTCTACTCAGAATTTCTATTTCTTCTTGATTCAAGCTTGGGAGGTTGTGTGATTCCAAAAATTTCTCCATTTCCTCTAGACTGTATGTAGAGAGCTTTTCACAATAGTGTTGATTGATATTTCTGTGATATCAGTGGTAATGTTTCCTTTTTCATTTCTGATTGAGCTTATTTGAATCTGTGCTTTTGTATTTCTGTTTAATTTAGCTAGTGATTTATCAAATTAGTTTATATTTTCAAAGAACCAATTTTTTGTTTAATTGATCCTTTGTACTGTTTTATTAGTTTCAATGCCATTTAGCTCTGCTCTTTGTTATCTTTTCTTATGTTCACTTTGGCTTTGACTTTTTCTTCTTCTAGTTCCTTGAGGTGTGACATTACGTTGTTTTTTCCGATCTTTCTGTCTTTTTGATGTAGGTGTTTAGTGCTATACACTTCCCTCTTAGTATTGCTCTTACTGTATTACAGAAACTTTAGTAGCATGAGTTGCTTATGTCATTCAATTGGAAAATTTTTTGATTTCCATCTTGATTTCATCATTGACCCAAGGATTGTTTAGCAGGAGGTTGTTTAATTTCCATGCATTTGTGTGGTTTTGAGAGTACCTCTTGGAAATGATTTCTAGTTTTATTCCACTATGGTCTGAGAAAATGCATGGTATGGTTTCAATTTTTTTTAATTTGCTAGGATTTGTTTTGTGGCCTGACACATGATCTATCTTGGAAAGTGTTTCCCGTGCTGATGTATATTATGCAGTTTTGGGGTAGAATGTTCTGCAAATGTCTGTTAGGTCCATTTGTTCTAGAGTCTCGCTTAAGTTCAGTGATCCTTTGTCAAATTTGTGCCTTGATGATCTGTCTAATTCTGACAGTGGAGTGTTGTCCCAGCTATATGACAGTGAAGCTATAGTTGTCCCAGCTATATGACAGTGAAGTCCCCAGCTATATGATATGGCTGTTTATTTCTTTCCTCAAGTATGGTAGTATTATGTTTATGAATGTGCGAGCTCCTGAGATGGGTGCATATATATTTAGAGTTGTTATATATTCTTAGTTAGTTGATGCCTTTGTCATTACATAATGACTGTCTTTGTCTTTTTTTTTTACTCTTATTGTTATAATGTCTATTTTGCCTAATATAAGTATAACTAGTAATTCACATGCTGAACACTCTGATCTACAGCCTGAGGAACAAGGAGGCAATAGAGGCCATGAGAAAATTGATGGTGAGAATACATCCTTCATTTGAAAGAAATCCAATGTGAGTCCGGAAATTATAACACAATAGTTTTGGGAACAATATTATGGATGTTTATATTGTCCATTAGCCTTGTTTTATGTGAAGAACTACCTTAAATATACAATTTCAGCAGTTAATTAAGGTCCACTTTATAATTTTATAGAGTCACAAAATAAAATATATCATTTTCATGAATGTCTACTGGGTTCAAGTTAAATGTGTATATTTTAGGGTTATGATACCTGGAGAACATAGTTCCACTTTTTTTCTCCTCTGCCCATTATATAGGAAGTCTATGATTATGGATTGTGTTTTTTTTCTTCACTTAAGTAGTATATTTTCTTAAATGTCATTTTATAAATTAGCATCTTGGAAAACACCATGTGTTCAATGGAAATGCAGTTGATGATAGTACTGACATCCCAGGCCACTTTCTCTGGAAGATCTGGCATCTTTTACACAGGATTATCCTAATCTTTGGAAATAGTGATGCTGGCATTTTGGAAAAGTTTTATTCCCTTCTAATCTAAACCAGACCAAAAAAATTTGTTTCTCAATTTTGCCACCAGGAGACTCAATCCAGGTTATACAGAAGGAACTCTGAGGGCTTACCAAACAAGCATTTGAGTAATAGGAAAATCTCCTGGGAAGTGCTGGTGCGAAGGAGCCTAGGCACAGTGGAGGTTTCTTTCAGTAAACCAGTTGGTATTTCCAGGGCACAACATTATTAACTGAGACACCCAGGCTGATGGAGGCCTGGAATACAGCTGCCATCCTTCTTTGTAATATCTCTCAAGAAAGTGTTCATTGTCACTACTTCTGTCACTTCTTTATTTTAGGTACCCAATTCAATATTCATGGAATATAAGTTGGTGAAAGCATAACTCTTCACAATCAGTCAGGGATGCAAAGACAACCTATGGAAGGAAATAGTTTAAAGAATTCCTGGACACTCAGCACTCTGGTAGATGAAATTATTTACCTATGTTTTTTGAAAACTATGACACCATAGAATTCAGGGGTAGACACCAGTCTTTATAATGACATAATCATGCAATGCTCACTCTCATCACTCTGGACCTCTTCTGTTGAGCATTGTACTAAATACATGTATCAGCCATTTGTGTATCCTCTTTTGTGTAATATCTTCAGATCTTTTGCCAACTTTATTCTTTGATTGTACTGTTCTTATTTATTTGTTCTTGTTATAATCTGTCACGAGTCCTTTGTCAGATTTGTAATATTTTAAAGGTATACTCCCATTCCCATTCTGAAGTTTGCCCTGTGTCTCTTGTAACTGTATGTTTTGATGAACAAAAGAGTTTAATTTTAATGGAATCTAATTTAACAATCTTTTCTTTAATGTTTAATGATGTTGTAACAACTTCAAAAAATCTTTTCCCTATCCAAGATCACAAGGGGATATTCTCCCCTTTTTCTTCTAGAGGCTTTATGCTTTTGAAATTCAGGATTGGGCTGAAACTTTATGGGTTTTTTTTTAAACCTATTAATTCAACACAGGCATGGCCCACAAATCTACTGACTGTTAGAATGTGTGGGACTATGCGATTTCTGTCTTTGTACCAGCTCTTCTTCTGTTGCTGATTTCTAGGTAAATTCTTTGGAGGCTATTGTTGGGTGAAATGATTTGTTCTTACATTTGAGTTTCTTCTAAATTTCTACCTGTCCAGGCAGTCTACACTGTCGTCCAAGGACTGGCTGATTCCATCTCATCCCTTCAGTCTCCAAGTCTGTGGCTGGCCAAAGTACTCACCTGCCCTCAGGTACGCAAACTGCCACAGTTCTTTGCTCACCTATGTGGAAATGAGCTCATCAAAGCATCCGTGAATCAATCCTCTCAGTTCGTTGCACATATCAATGTGAAAATCATTGATTTTCATTTTGCCTAGATTTTTCTTGCTATGATGTGATCAAAGGTTTTTTTTTACATCATTGTATATCTTAATTCAGAGAGGCAAGTCCCACTTTGATTAATGTTCATACTTTAATTACTAAATCATCCTAGAATTTATGGAATACATCTAACTTGTGTTGCTTTTTTATCCACTTTATTATCATTGATTTTTTTTTTTTTACTAATGTTTTGTCTAGGATGTTTGCATCTATTTTCATAAGAAAGTTTTACCTGTCATTTTCCACTCTTGAAATGAAATTTTCAGGTTGGGCTATAAAAATATAAACATGACTTGGAAAATGTTTCTTTGTTACCTTTTCTCAGAAGAACTTTTTACCAGATTGGTAATATTTATGTCCTAAATAATTGTATGAAATCAACATTGAAACCATTCGTGCCTTCCACTTTTGAGGAAAAGTCACTGTAAGAGTCATTTTCTTTAATGGGTAAAGGAATATTTAGTTTTCAATGTCATTCTTGGTAAGATGTTCTTAAAAATAGCTTAGCCATTCACTTCTATTTCAAAATTGTATCTTCTTAAGTTTTTATTTTCAGTAAGATCTATAATGTCATCATTTCATTCATGATGTTGTAATTTCTGTGTTTTTATTAAGTCTTATTGAAGTATTAGAGGTATGTCAATTTTATTAGCATTTTCAAAGACATTTTTTTTTCTTTTGAGTCAGAATCTCACTCTGTTGCCTGGAGTAGAGTGCTCTGTGATCAAACTAGCTCACAGCAACCACTAACTCTTGTGCTCAAGTAATCCTCCCGCCTCAGCCTCCCGAGTACCTGGGACTACAGGCAATTGTGCCTGCCTATTTTTTTCTATTTTTTTAGTAGACATGATGTCTCGCTCTTTCTCAGGCTGGTCTTGAACTCCTGACCTAAAACAATCCTCCCGCCTCAGCCTCCCAGAGTGCTAGGATTGCAGGTGTGAACCACCCACCGTGCCAAGCTGGAATAAAATTTTTGATTTGTGCTTTTCTATATTGTACATTAATTTTCTATTTCTTATAGTTTTATTCATTTTCATTATTTTCTTCATATTTACTTGGGTTTAATTTAATGTTCTTTATTGAAATTCTTCAGAAAGACACCTAGATTGTTGTTTTCAGCCTTTATTTTGCAATATATCATGAGAAAGATGTATGTTTTCGTTTCTTTGCAATATAATAATATTATACAAAAGATGGCTATAAATTTCCTTATAGTGATAACTTTAGCTGCATCCAACATTATTTAATGTGTTACATTTTAGTTATTTAATTAAACACATCTGATTTTTTTTTAGATTAAAAACATTTTATTTGTAGCACATACAATAGAAGTATTATTTATTATTCCAGTTCCTGACATTTTAATATAACAATTTAGGGAAAAAATGCCAAAACTAGTGTAACTAAGTTAGATAAGATAGTGATAAAGGAATTCACAAGAAAGTTTTCCCTATTAAAGTGAATTTGCAATTGATAGCAAAGTACTAAAAAGCTCCATTTACTTAAATGCTTATCTTGTTAATTATTACTGTCCTTGGAACTTGTGATTAAACAATTCTTCTTGGCAGCAGTTCAATATGGAAATAAGTGTAACTATATCTTATTTTATCCCTCTAGAAATACATTATAAAGTTTTCATATTGTATTCTGAAATCACAAACCATTAACTATCTCAGCATGCTATTAAATGGTACATTTCAATTCAGAATGTGGCTCTAATGAACTCTTAATGAGATCATTTAATCTCTTTTTTTTTTGACAAGACATTCGTTTATTGTTACAAAGTGTTTTGTATCTAGTCTTTTCATTGCCAAATGACTGCAGCATGCAATAATGGAAACTTGCAAATTAAAAAAAAAAAAAGCACGACTCACCTCCCACTCTA
>CAUYSK010111832.1:0-25635 GCA_963575035.1 Avahi laniger
TTGAAACTCGGACTTAGGGAGGGAGGTGGGGGCAAGGGCAACATATGTAACAGAAACATCTGTACCCCCATAATATGCTGAAATAAATTAAAAAAATTAAAAAAAAAAGCATGAAAAAAAATAAAAAAAAATAAAAATGCAGACTATTATATTTGTTCCACAGGAGATACAGACTACAGTATCCAGAAATGACGGTATTTCAACTTGCAGTTAAATTTTCAGCAAAAGAATTAAGAAATATGGCAAAAATGTTAACTATTGATGCATTTTGGTGATGTATATAGTTGTCCATTGTACTATTAATATTTACTCTTTTTTTAAGGTATGCAACTTTTTTTTTTTTTAATTTTTTAATTTATTTCAGCATATTATGGGGGTACAGATGTCTCTGTTACATATGTTGCCCTTGCCCCCACTTCCCTCCCCAAGTCCGAGTCTCAAATATGTCCATCATTTGGGTGGTGCACATTGCACTCCCTGTGCATGCATATACCCCTCCTCTCCTCCCTCCTCCCCCTTCCCTCCTCCCCCCGCCCAACGTCCAATAGATGTTATTCTTATATGTGCACTTATGTGTCTCAGGAGAAAAGGCCCTTATCTCTAGCCAGGAGACCCAGGAAACAGATCACTCACCACCCCAGAGAGTGTTGGGGGAAACCTAGGTTACTCCGTTCTCTATTTTTTCTTTTGCCACTGTGTCCCAAATGAAAACCCAGTAACAGAAAACACTCAACAGTGTGGAAAGGCTAATACTCAGAGAGAAACTGCAGCTTTCCGGCCAGAGGACTGGGATAAGAGATCCTGGCAGCTGGGGTAATCACAGGAAAGGGAGCTGAGGAAGGAGAGTCCCTAAATCTTGTACCTCTACATGAACTGACACAAGTCTTAGGCTCACCTCTGAGATACGTATGCTCATGACAGACCCAAAACAGCATCGTGAAGGCTTTAGAACTGACGTAAAGTGCAGTCCTCATCCAGGTCCCAGACTGGCACCCAGTGGCACACCCATGGGAGGGATCCAAACAGCTGTAAACGCTTTAAAAGCTGAGCCACTGCCTACAAAAGGCAGTCAGGACTTGCAGTCCGAACCTCACCAGATTTACCACCTGCTCAAACAACCAGAACGACAAAACTAACAATTTCTAGAGAATTTTTATAGGACCCAAAGGCTCATAGCAAAATACTCAAAATGTTCAGGATATAATAAAATCCAAAATCACTTGGCATACAAAGAACCAGGGAAATCTAAACAACTCGTAAGTAAAAAGCTCACCAAATGTCAAACCCAAAATGCCAGATGTTGGAATGATCAAGCAAATATTTTAATTCAGTTATTGTAATAATTTCCAAGTACGGTTGTCTACCCTGGCTATTGAGATTGTTGTAATAAGCTGTCTTTTATCTCTGACATAGATCCTCATGTTTTTATGGCAGTACCTATGAAACTGTCACAAACTTACTAGTTCATAAGTAGAGTGAAATCTCAGATCCTTCACAATTCCCGACTTGACAGTTTAACAAACATCAAAAATGAAAGAAAAAATATTACTACAGATCCTATAGAAATTTAAAAAGTAATAAATGAATACTACAAACAACTACATGTCCATTAATTCAACAACTTACATGAAATGGGCCAATTCCTGTGTCTTTCACATACAAAAAAATCAAGCAATATATAAAAAGGATAATATACCTAATCAAATGTAGTTTATCCAAGAAATGCAAGACTACAATAAAATCTGAAAATCAATCAATGCAAATCACCATACCAACAAAATAAAAAAGAAAATATAGATGATCTTTTCACTAGATGAAGAAAAATATTTGACAAAATTTTATGAAAAATTTCCATCCATCTAGAATAGTAAAAGTTTACATTGAAGCAGATGGAAAGATGAAAGGTTATGGAGGTCTTTTGTAAACCTACAATTATGCAGATTTATTTGATTATATAAACATTTTTACAGACCAAGAACCAAGAGATGACTAATTTTGGATAAGAAAGTTTCAGGACATGCAGTGAGCTGTGACCAACTGCTCTTCTGCCTGGGTGACAGAGCCCTTGTCTCTAAAAAGAAAGCTTCTGGGCAAAAAGAACCTCAAAAGCTGCTCTGAATACCTTACCACTCCATCAACATTGACAGCACAGGACAGGGATCAAGAATACACCCTCTGATGCTTGGCTGACTAAGGTTCATCCTGGCTCCAACCTCTGTCCACTTGCCAACTCTGTAATCTTAGGGATACTCTTAAATAACTTCTTGGTGCCAGTTTCTAAATTTGAAAAATGGAGATAATATTTCTACCTACCTTATAGGACTGTTGTGAGGATTAAGGAAGTTAAAACATACAAATTCCTTGGAGCAATTCCTGGGGAGACCATGGACTGTGCAGAAAAGAAGACGAATGGATAGCACAGCTTGTGTACTCTTGGACCTGCTCTCTCTTTTTCCACCCCCTCTAATCACAGTGAACATTTACTGAGCTATGATTATGCAGCAGGTGCTGTACTAAATGCTTTACATGAATCATTCCATTTAATCCTTCCCATACCACTACAAAATAGGAATAGTTATTATTTGAATTTTTCAAATGAGAAAATTGGATCAACTCACTTTATATATAAACATACAAATACACATGCACCCACACACATACACCACCAATTAAGTTACCATCATGTCTTACATTTATTTGTGAATCTTTCTGTCTTCTTGGGAAATCTTTTATATATCTGGCCCATCCAATATATATTAATTTTATGGTTTAAATCTCAAAGAAAAATCTAATTTCTCCTATTTTAAAATGTCTTGAGTGGCAAACCAATGTTTCCCTCACATACCACCTACCTATTAACTACTTTTCCCTTTAAATATACTATTTTACAAGCTTTTTCTGAGGCTGGAATCCCCTCTGGGTCTAGCTACTTTGTTCTGGTGATGGGCATATACACATTACCAGCAAGGTGTTTACTGCATCCAGGAGTAGGCATTCTTGGAGTCAGTGTGGGGACAGTTTTCACTAGCCATGGCAAGTATTATAATACTAACAGAAACATACTGTTAATGGACAGATCAGACTTTCCCTGGTGTTTGGAAGCAGATCTCACTCTTTTGGAATGTTTTCTTAGAAATAAGTTGATCAATTTTTCTGTATTTTATGCCAATGGCTGTGTCAGCAGGGCTGATTTGGAGGCTAATTACATGATTTTATAGCTATTCTGGGAAAACATGAACATACTGGAAATAGATTAGGAGAGGATATGAGAGCGTGGACCAAAAAATGGAGGCAAGCCAGGCTCTTAATGATTTTCATGTTGCTCAGCAAAAATCATCTCCCATGGTCTCTATGGATATAGTTTAAATGTAGGAATGACAGATTTCCAAAATACGGTTACTTAAGAAGTGATTACAAGAAGTCATCTCTTCCTGTTATTAAAGAAACACTCTAAAGGCTACTATAAAATAAATAATCATTATTCAACAAAAATTTTATTGACCAAATTTTTGCCTTCTTCCCTATGTGACGGAAGTGTGGTAGATGTTATATAAGAATAAATTAGATGTAAGGATCAATAATCTCAGGACATCCTGCAAGACTAAGTAGGAGGAAGAAGTAGAAGTTAGGCAGTGATAAGCACAGAACTATTCATGAGGGCTAAGGTACTCAGACCAGTCATTTTAAGTGGTTCTTTCCCATGCCAACATTCATATGCAAGTGAAATCAGGTAAAACTATATTATACACATCCTTCAAAATAATTTAATTATTGAATCTATTAGCAATCATTACATGTGAAAGAAAAACCAACTCAAATTGGCTTTAACAATAAAGGTATCTATGTCATCACAGACTTGGTTTCTCTCCATCTCTCTACTCCGCCTTGCATAATATAGGCTTTATCCTCAGGGTCTACACATTGGCCTCCCTGGGAAGGTGTAAGGTTTTCCTGCTGGTGGCAGTAGCATGGCTACAATGAAACCAATTTTACATGTTACACTTCGACATCTAGGAGAAAAGAGATGTCTCCCTGGCATTTTACACAGAATTGAATTTTTTTGTTATCTTCCTTTTAACAAGATAGCTTAGCTAGTGTCACCTTAAATATTGTTCAGATCTGATTATTCACCTATGTCTGGAACAATGGCTGTGGTCAGAAGAATGAGATACACTGATTAGCTCAAGTCAGCATGGACCACGTGTTCTACAACAGATGTGTGATGGGCTCAGCTCTGTACTCATGAGCCTGCAAGCTTTAGGTATCAAACCATTTCCTCCTTCCCTAATGTTTAGCTCCTCTTTGGGGGCTTTGGGGACGATCTGTCATCTGTCCTCTGTCAGGACCAACACAGTCCAATAAAGTGGTGCTAGTAACATTGGATCTCAAAAAAGAAGGGTTTGACATTTCTATTTCTACTCTTCCAGGATGCTTCTCTTCTCACACATAAATTTCTCACTTCAGTGAGAATGCAATAAAAGGAGTCATGGGAGAGACTGTCCTTGTAAGGCCACATTTCCTCCAAAGAAATTGGTACCTATTGGCTTATCTGTATATCTTTTATTCTGATCACAAGTTAAGGATCTCAATCAAAAGGAAATCAGACATGTTTACTTTTAAATTTTTATAAGTATAAAAATAGAGAAAGAGGGAAGTGGGCAAATCATTATTGTACAGCTAGATAAATTTTCACAAAGTGAACACACATTGCAGCCAGCACCTGAGTTAAGATATGGAACATGTCCACCAGCCCAGAAGTCTCCCTTCATGTGCAATTTCAGTCACTTAACTCCACTCACTAAGACTAATCAGTATCCTGTCTTCTAACACCATAGATTGGTTTTGCCTGTACAGACGTTGTACAAATGGAATTACATGGTAACTACTCTTCTCTGCCCAACTTCTTTAGCTCAACATTATGTTGTTTTATGTAGGTATAGTTTCTTCCATTTTCATGTGAGAAAGAAAAGTAATTGATGAATATATCATTTCACTTAGAGAAACAGACAGGATGGGTCTTCAAGTGATATAAGCTTTTTCCAAAGATGAAGCGCTAAATTTGATTCTAGAACTCCAGAAGTCTGCTAGGTAGTGAGATGGTAATGAGAACAGCCCACTCTGTTCAAACCTGATGAGGATAATTAACATTTATTAAGTGTAGAGACTATAGAAAGTACTTTACATGGATGATATTATTTAATCCTCACAAGTCTATGATGCTTGATGTTTTATAGGTGAAGAAATTGAGGTTTTAGAAAGGTTATGAAATTTGTCTAAGGTCACAGAGCTAATACATGGTACAGCTTGGATATGAATCCAGAAAGATTCTTTGAAGCCCATGTTTTTTTGCCACTAAGCCATGCTCTTCTCTGAGACACTAAGTAACATAATAATACTTTCCCACTATCAAATGCAATGTACAAATTTAACTCTACTACACTACAGATGCTACTTCCCATCAATACTAATAATAAAAGAAAAAAATCCTGAGTTTCCACTGCTTTAAAATAATGCCTAAAATTTCAAAGATGATATTATATTTTATTAAATTAATCAACTTATTGAACACTTATAGACTTACTTTTCATCCTATAGTGGACATTTCTTCTCCCTCTTAGAATACCACATTTTCATTCCAATATCCTCCTTCTCTCATTCAGTTCAAGTGTTTGATGGGTATACACTGATGGGTTTAAGCCTAAAAACACACGCATCACCTGGGCACAGTATTTAATTCAGGGGAGGGCACATAATATACTTCAAGTCAATGAAACAAGGTATGTTTGCTGGAGGCTTTTGGGAGAAAGCATCCTTGCTCTTCCTACAGAAACCACTTAAAAGATAATCTTAATCCTCTCGATCAGTGGAATATATGAATATGAACTCTGCAGCTGTTTTGCTACCGTAAGGGAAGTCAGCCTGAGGACGAAGCCAAGATATGGAGGAAGGAAAGGCCAAGATAATCACTCATGAATGAAAAGCCCTGATAAAACCATGTCTGAAGTTCCTTCCCCAGCCTTTCCATTGAAAATATTACATGAAGTTTCAAAACCACAATATCATGTCTGTATGATAAATCTATCCAACAGACACTTGTAGCAGTATCTCCCAACCATTATTCCTGTAACTGCCCTGCTGCAAAACTGATGCTCTCTATTTCTTCTGTAAAACACACTTACTGAAGCCCCTCTCACACTGAACACTGGATTCTAACACCCCTCTGCTTGGTGCCCACACATTCTAGTCCCATCAGTTGAATTGTGCTATCACCAAGTCAGTTGGGTTTGCTCAAACACGTTTATTCCATCTGAGCTTGTTACTGTAAATATGAAATTCAAATAAATAGCACCCAAATCAATGAAATATAATGAAAAAATGAAGTTGTTTTAATAAAAACTAAATTAAATGTTTTAGAAATGATAAGTAATAGAATCATACTATCTCTTGTTCACTTTAGTGACTTTTGTCATTGAATGAAGTGTTGGCCAGGCATTTCAAAACAGGTTAAAAAAACTATAAAAACATAGGAGATTTCTCTCAGTTCACAAGTGTTTTAAACTTTCTATTCTATTTTAAGGAAACAAAAGTGAGAAACATAGGTGATAACTATTATGTGTATATATTAAGTACTCATGAAAGAGATTATAAAACGTCAATCATGAGACCTGTATACGCAAAAAATAAAAATGCCATTATTCCATTTCAAAAGTTTGGCATGTAAATATGCCTTGTTATGTTTTAAGTTTGAATTACATGTTTAATATATTAATTTTTAAGGATTCTCTGAACAAAAAGAAAAGATTTTAAGAAAAGATTTTAGGTTTTAGCCACATTGTTGATTAGCCAAGCAACAACCAGTCCCAGCTGTGTTAGGTGAGAATGTTTTCACCACTGTTCAAAAACAAGTAAGGTTGAGAGGATGGGTAAATTCATACTTAATGGGTACAATGCACACTATCTGGGGGATGCGCACACTTATAACTTTGACTCAAATGGTACAAAAGCAATTTATGTAACTAAAATGTTTGTACCCTCATAATCTTCTGAAATAAAATTAAAAATATTTTTAAAAATTAAAAAAAAAACAAGTTTGCACAACGTGCTTTTCTCTGTTCCCAGAAATTACTTTGTGCCCAAAATGAGACGCAGCAACAAAATGTGAATTATTACCAATAAATCCAAGCTTATACTGGAAATGATGATGGCTGATGGAATCATATTGTCTTTTGTTATATGTCTAGGAACTGGAAATAATGTCTCTTTCATAATAAGAGATCAAAAATTTTTGGTTAAATAAATATTTTTCTAGAGGTATGCTATTTTTATTGACGACTGTCATTTAAGCAGCTAGACATCACTAAATCATTGGACTTTTAAACCATTCTTTGTATTATATCCTAAAGGGTCTTAGATTTTTCCTTACTATTTCAAAAAACTAAAGTACAAGGTAAAACCAACAAAAATGTATCCTTACTCATTCACTTTTTCATTATATTCAGTCTCATTTTTAGTCATTTGTCTTATCCAGACAGAATCTTTCTAATATACTAATTGTTCTAATATACTGAATGTTCCAATTTCAACAGAATTTTCTCATTTAATATTGAACTATTAACAAGCTACAAATTGATTTATCTATGTATCCAAAAAGGTCTCATTTAACTAATATTTACTCCAAAAGATAAGGCTACATATAGATAATGCTACATTTACTACCAAGTACAAAATGCTAAAGCAATGATTTTCCTGTATTGTTTTATCATCTATTTTATGTATTTATCTTTTCCAATTGATTTAAATACATTAGGTAAATACTTGAGTTAAAATTTAAAGTTCTGGGACAAATAATTTTCGAAGTAACTAAAATAATATAGAAAAAAATGTTACCCTTAAGGGTAATGGTGTAATTGCTATTCCTGTTCACATTTTTGACTAGTTATCTAGAGTTACAAATATATTTAGACTTTATTTTTAATATATCGTTAAAACATATCTTTAAAATTTATAGTTCTCAAAAGATTTATCTGTACTTCCTATTTCTACTTCCTGACCTCCCATACAGATTTTTCAAACCCCTAGAATTTAGCTTCTGCTCCATCATCATCACCAAAGAGCTCTATATCACTACATTCAACTGATATTTTTCAGTCCTTGAATATCATTGGTTGATTTCTCAAGGCTTTCCACACTTAGACCAATTACACTCTCTTTCCCTGAACATTTTGACTCTATTCTCTCCTGTGATCATCCTATCTTTCTAACCACCCCATCTGTGTCTTCTTTGTAAGCTTATTCTCTTCTATCTGGTCATTAAATGTAGGAGCTCCCCTCAATATCATTCCAGGACTGTCTCTTCATCTCACTCCTCCCTTTCTTTCTAGGAAATGTCACATGCACACAGTGGTTTGATACACCCTATTACACCAGCCCTTGCATGCAGATTGACTGAAAATTTATACCTTTGGCCTGGACAAGTCAACTGGCCCCAGACCCAGTTATCCAACTGTCTAATTGTGGCAGACACTGATAAGCACCGCTTAAACCCCAGTCCCTTCAAAAATAACTCACCATCCAGCTGCAAAGAATGTGTAATAGCATGCTGACAGCCTTTGACTGTTGGCTCCCTCAGGGTCCATCTCAGGTTTCGAGACAAAGTCATACTCTCCTTGGGAAGGTAGTGATGATGGAGCAAGGCAGTGGTACAAAGGCCTAACCATATCCATGCAATGCAGGTCTCCTCTACTCTTTTGCTCCACAACTACCTGAGTCTTGTCAGCTCTACATCATGGTCTGATGCTCCCCCTGCACAATTCTCCCTCCTCCACTTTTCTTTCACAGATGTTACTCCCCAGTAAAACTTTTTAACTTCTAATTCTACCTCAGCATCTGCTTCCTGGAAAACACAATGTTTTATATTAGGAATCAGCCATGAAAGCCTATGTGGACAGGCATATGGGAATGAGCACAAAGAGTGAATATCTTTGTAGCACATATTAACACCAACCAGAAAGTACACCCTGTGCAAAGACGGAGTAAACAACTTAGGCAAAATGAATTGACTGGCTGGTGATAGCTAGACTTTCTTGGGAGCCACTCCAGTACTAGCTAATAGCTAGAACAACAAAGTAGTCAAGGTAGCAGAGATGGAGGCTATACATGGGCCTTATACCATAGACTCCCATGGGTCCTCTGAATACCTTGTTTGTGAGCAACAGAGGCCAAAGCCAAGTCCCCAATACAGTACTAATCTTTGAGGAAACCAACTGGCCACTTGGTAGCAAGTTGACTATATTGGACCCCTTCTATCCTGGAAGACAAGCAATTCTTTCTTGTAAGAACAAATAAACACCTATGAATTTGCTTTTTATGACCTCAAAGACTCAGCCAGTACCACTATGCCTGATTCATAGGCATGGAGTTTCCTACAATATAGCATCTGACCAGGAACCCACTGTATAGCCAAGGGAGTACAGGACTGGGACAATGAGTATGGGATATATTGGCCATATGGCATACCTCACCACCCAGAAACTGTCAGCCAGATAGCATAATGAAATGGCCTTCTAAAGGAACAGCTGCAGCACTAGCTTAGAGGCAATGCTATGTTAGAATGAAACACCATTTTTCTAGGACACAATATATGCTTTGAGCCAGACATCTTTACATGGTTCTGTGTCCCCAATAAAAAAGAATACAAGCATTCGGAAACCAAGTGTGGAAGAAATAACCCCACTTTCCATCACTTCCAGTGATGTACTGGGGGACTTTGAGGCTTTCTATCCTCTCCACTCTGGGCTCTGCAGGGAGTACACTCTTGCCAGGGGACACAGCAAGGATCCTAATGAACTGAAAGCCACAGACACCACCTGGGCTCTTATGGGAATTTGTAACTAGGGACCAGTAGGCATGGTGAGGAGTTATCATAGCATCGAAGGTGAATAATCATGACCAGCAGGAGACATAGGGCTCTGTGACACATTCACAGCATGGAGGAGTAAGTGTGAAACTCAGGGGATCCACTTAGGTGTTTCCTGGTTTCTCTCTTCTCCAGTTATGATTATGAATGGAGAAGTACAGCAACCCTAGCCTGAGAAGGATCTGATTACGAGGAGCTCTGACACCTAGGAATGAGAGGCACATCACCAGCAGCTCACCAAGAGCAGCAGAAATGTTATCTGAGGCTTCAAAATGATTCTAATAGAGAAAACTAGTGAAGGAATTGAGTCATCAAATGGTAGGCATACTAGATTTTTTTTAAAAAACCTACACTACCTGGGTCAATATGGTATTTTTGTTGCAAATAACAATTTACTTTCAGTAAAAGAATAGCATCTACCTCATTAAGTCTTGTTCATTTGAACTTACTTGGTTTTGGTAGATTTTTGGTATTTAATTTGTAAATGTACCTTGGGTTTGTGAATGTGCATCTACATACATAAGTAACTTAAACCTAGTTTTATGGTTGTATTTATACAGCAACATTTGTCTTCACTGGGAGTTCATGAAAGCTAGTGAGATTTGTTTGTGAATTACTGCAGTTTGAGATAACACTACACAACATTAGTACTTGAGTGACTAGCCCAGTCTCCTTAAATTTTCTCTGAATCAGAAGAGGGTCGGCTTGGAGCCTGGGTTAAAACAGCTCTCCAAGGGAAATTACATGGCTCTAGGGGCAGGAATGGGAAAGCCAAATAGGTGCAGTGGCCTAGCAAGCTTTCCTGAGCCTAGTATAATCAAAATGGTTTGTGACAATTGTTGTCCCTAAATGATGGCTACTCAGAATGGAAAATTTAACTTTTTCAATATGAACAAAATTAGATCTGCTCTTGCAGCCATCCTACGCGGACTTCTTTCTGTCATGTTAATGTTTAAGAGTTTCATTTAACTCATTTCTGACAGTAAACCTAAGATATTTCTCCCACATGACTTGGAATCATTTCAAAAATGCAAAAATCATCAATGAGATAATCCATCAAATACTGTATTTTGCACTTACATTATGGGAAACTGAAGCCTAAACATATTAATTATGGTCATAAACTGTCATTGAATAGCATGTCAACACAACCAAGAAAAATATTTTGGCAATCTGAAAACAGCATAGCTTATGACACTGAAAAGATTGGGTGGCGATCTACATTAAACGAGACAGTTATAGCAATTAGAACAATTGTACATTGATTAAGATGTTTCCATAGAGAAAGGCTGAGATAAAAGGAAACCACCTAGGTTTCACTTATCAATAAGGAATCAGGAGTTTAGCAAAACTCAGGGGAGGTTGCCTAAATTATTAATAAGTATATAAACCTATTAATTTTCTACTTTTTCACCTAACTTTGTCAGAGAAAACCCAACGCCCAAATCTAAACAGTAACTGACAGTCGCCCTTGCTTAGAATAGTCTTTTCATATCATGGGGAATGATAAACTTTAGGATCTGTGACCTTGAAGGGACAGAGTGGTATCATCAGACCCAGGTCTCTTTTTGCAGAAAAAGAAAACAAAAGACCTATTTCAGGCAAATTGCTGTTGAATTTTCTTCCTAAAACGAACTAATTAATTAATTAAATCACATTAAAAGAAAAAAGAAGCAAATCTTTTAAAGGAGACCTGTTAGGAAATCCTTTCTTTTATGTAATTTCCCATATGTGGTTATAATATCCCTGTATTTCCTGCTGATACTTACGCTCCGAATTGAAAGCAGGAAGGAGATTGTCCACACACTGGTATGCCGTTCATACTGACACACTTAACTAATCTGAGTTGCACGGACAAGAAATCTGAAGAAAAATGCATTCACACATCCTTGATCTGGAGGAGATGACTAGGGAAGAGTGGCTACCTACTCACTCAGCTCCTAACAGGGTGGTGTTACCTTAGTGAATCCCTCACGGGCTTGGCTCTCAGCCTCGAAAGCTCATAAACCTGATCTGTCAGTACGCCATGTAGCATCTCACTGATCCAGCTCACAGACTGACATATAAACTCAAGAATATTAATTTGCAGAGGAAAAAGTGTTTCCCACTGCTCATTCCTGTAGGAACTCTACATGAGAAGCTAAATTATAATCAAAAGACTTCTTGGAGACCATTAACTTGGAATGATTGGTGTCATTTTTGTGCTGTCTCTGGGCCAAGGTATCCTGTCTCTAGACACAGTCAACCTTTGCCCCTGTGATCTTTCACTCTCTGAAATTTCGGGCCTAACCAAGCCCCCCACACTATCTAACACATTCTTTTCTTTAGCTACTAAATACATTCCATCAGGTTACAGTTCAATGTTACCTGCTGGGCAACCATTCTTTCTCTTTAGAGAAGATTTTGCTATTTTATGCTATGATCTGTTTAAACTTTTAATTCTTAACAGGCAATCTAAAGTCTTTCTGAGGGGGAAGGGGACTCACCTTCACCCCCAAATATTCACAGCACATAGTAATCTTGAATTTCAAAAATTCTTCCTTCTTTGGACTCCCTTACATGTCTCTGAAGTGTCATTTGGGCAAAGTATTGTTTTAAGCAGAATTGCATTTAAAGAGAAAGGGAGATAATTGGGAAGTGTTAGTATTTGGGTATTTGGATGGGGGGTGGGGTACCAGTTTACTTTAGCCATAGTCAGTCCCCAGACCAATAGGTCAGAAACTCTAAAACATACACAAGATGAAAGTAAAGAAAACCAAGAAGAATCAGAGACTAGAAAGGCAAACAGAAGTCATGATCCATGAATAGTGAAATGCAGAACATAGAGTCAGTCAGAAAACTGGAGCAGGCAGGAACCAGAAAAGTCAGAGTAGGATTAGGGCTGCTCCACTGGACAGTTCCAAGGGGCACCTTCCATATCGCTGTTGATATGAATGGTGCCTGCTGGAGCTTTTCATGCACATGCGTGGTATTTACAGATAGCCTGCACAGGAGAGTAAGATCTGAGGCCTAGATGATCAGGAATAAGGGAACTGAAGAAGGGCAAAACAGGCAGGACAGAAGATGTGAGGCCCTGGCATCAAGAGGACTTTAAAAATTCAAACACTTTGTCTTAGGGAATTTATCTATAGTACTGCCAAGGTAAAAAGACATTTCCTAAGTATGACTGGTCTATAACAGCAAATCGAAGCAGGCTATATATCTTGCTGTAGTGAGGAGAGGTTGGGTAAAAAAGACAGCAAATCCCAATAGTAAGAGTTATTTATAGTTAGGATTTCATTCCCAGGTTCACACTTGCTCTAGAGTGATGTTTCCAAACACATATTGTGATCCAGCCTCATGCACCATTAAAAAAAAAAAGCTTCTGTGGCCAAGAAATGTTTGAGAAAAGAGTAGACTGTTTTCCCCTAGTGGGAATTTATAATTCCCAATAATTTATAATTATTCATACATAAAAGGCAAATCCAGTTTATCTGAATATGGAATACTCTTTTGGTAACAGTAAGATGCCATGGAATACATTTTAGGAGTAAGCAATTACTGTTGTGTGAAATACCTTCTTAATTCTCCCAGATAGGATTGATAGTACATTTCAGTTTAGAAATATTGTGCTCCCAACCAGACAAGACGAAAGAAAAGGAGATCAGGGGAAACACATCAGTTAGGAAATGGTCTGTGCTGCTAACTGAGGCTCAGCTACAATAACTTAAACCCACTAGGATCTCAATCTCTTTCTCTCTTGTTCTATCTCTCATGCACGCACGCGCGCGCGCGCGCACACACACACACACACACACACACACACAAGCGCGCACACATTCTAGGGGTATGCCATTCAGTAGTGCTATATGGTCCTACAAAGTTATGAGGAACCTAAACTTTGTCTATGTATTTCACTGTTCTTATCTCATGCTTCCATCCGATGATGGTTAATTTTATGTGTCAACTTGACCAGACCATGGGTTCCCAGATTAAACCTTACTTCTGGGTATGTCTGTGAGGATGTTTCCGGATGAGATTAGCATTTGCATCAGTGGGCTCAGTAAAGTAGATTGCCCTTCCCAGTAGGGGCAGGCATCATCTAGTCTATTGAGGGCTGAACAGAACCCAGATTTATACCAGCTGCTCCCCTTGTTCTCAGGCCTTTGGTCTCAGGCTGACTTACACCACTGGCTTTCCTAGGTCTCCAGCTTGCATACAGCAGATCAGGGGACTTCTCAGCTTCCATAATCACATGAGCCAATTCCTCATAATAACTAATAAATAAATAAATATCTTCTATTGCTTTGGTTTCTCTAGAGAACCCTAATACACATATCCTCCAAGTTACATGATGGTTGCCAGGAAGAAAGGGCAAGACAAGGCACAAGAACCTCTCCTCTAGGCTGTGTCAGCCCACCACTTTGTTTTCAGTTAATTGCATTAAAATTTACATACAGTAAAATGTACATACCTTACACGTATAATTCAATGGGTTACTATGTATACCCATTAAAACACAAAACATTTCCATAATGGCAGCAATTACTGTCTCCTTCCACTCAACTCCAGTCCTCACAGACAGCCACTGTTCTGATCTATTACTATAGTTTAGTTTTGCCTGTTCTAGAGCCTCATAGATATGGATCATGCAGAGTGCCCTTGTCTGTGTCTGGATTCTTTCATTCAGCATAATGATTTTGAGATTTATCTATGTGATGGTAACTGTCATTTGTTTCTTGTTTTATTTTTTTAAAAAAGTTTTCCTAAGCAGTATTTCATTGTATGAATATGCTACAATTTTTATGTTCTCTCTTGTTGAAGACATTTGTGCTGCTTCCAGTTTTAAGTTTTTATGAATAAAGCTGCACAACTATTCTTGTACAAATCTCTTTACGAAGGTATGTGTCACGCTCTGTCCACTGAGAGGAACCGAGAACAGCAGCATTCCAATAGTAATGACCACACCTTGTACTTCATTACTAAATTACCATTCTCCACTAAAAGGAAACCAGGAACTCTTGAAATAATGACTGATTGTAAAGGTGGAGCAAAGAAAGTACAAAATGAGCCTGGAACAAGAGGTCAGCTTGTTTGCTTATTTATTTTATAAATGAAAATTTTAAATTTTATTTTATAATCCATAAAAATCCATGAGTCTATGAAGAAAGAAAGAAAGAAAGAATTCTATTAATATAAGGAATGCTATACTTACATAGTCCCAAAGAATTTCTCCCATTAAAATTATTAATGACAGTGAGAACAAAATAACTTTACAGTGGAGAAAACTGGCAGGAACCACCTTCAGCAAGTGGTCAAAGTGAATGACATATTTTCGATGTCTGTCCCCTCCAAATCACGTTGAAATACGACCCCCAGTGTTGCAGGTGGGGCTTAGTGGGAGGTGTTTGGGTCATAGGAACCAATGACCCTCTGAATGGCTTGGTGCCCTCCGCACAGTGAGTTCTCACTTTATTAGTTCACATGAGAGCCTGGCACCCCCTCCTCTCTCTCTTGCTCCCTCGCTTGCTGTGTGACACACCCGCTCCCTCTTTGCCTTCCGTCATGAGTGGAGGCTTCCTGAGGCTCTAATCAGAAACAGATGCCAGCACCATGCTTTTTGTACAGCCTGCGGAACCATGAGTCAAATAAACCTCTTTTCTTTATAAATTACCCATCCTCAGGTATTTCCTTTATAGCAACTCAAAAAGGACTAAAACAGTGAACATTACCAAAAATGGGTGTGGTGGGCAGAATAATGCCACCACCCAAGATGTCCACATCCTAATTCCCAAAACCTGTGAATATGTTACCTTAGATGGCAAAAAGGACTTTGCAGATGCGATTAAGTTAAGGAACCTGAGACAGGAAGAACTGTCCTGGATTATCAAGGTTGGCTCACTGTAATCACAAGGATCCTGAAAAGTAGAAAAGAGAGGCAGAAGGAGTCAGAGAAGGAGATTTAATGAAAAGAGAGTTTGGAGTGATATGATTGTTGGTTTTGAACATGGAAGGGGGCCCTGGGTTGAGGAATGCAGGCAGCCTATAGAAGCTAAAAAAGGGGAAGGAAACAAATTCTGCCTGTGAGCCTCCAGAAGGAATGCAGCTGTGCTAATACCTTGATTTTAGCCCAGTGAACCTATGTCAGGCTTCTGATCTCCAGAAGTGTGAGATAATAAATTTGCATTATTTTAATCTGCTAAATTTGTGGTAATTTGTTACAGCAGCAATAAGAAATAAAAACAATAGGATAAATCAAAATCTTGTGCCCACTGATAGGATGCAAGGAAAGGAATTTGGTATCACTTCTAAGATATTCCTGACAAAGGCACAGAACCTAAATTTAGTCATGAGGACACATTAGACAAATCCAAATGGAGGGACATTTTACAATATAATGGTCTGTAATTTTCATAAGATCACAAAAGTCAAGGAAAGACCAAGGAACTCTTCCATATTGAAGGAGACTAAAGAGACATGACAAATAGATGCAACATATGATTCTGGACTGGATTCTCTTTCTGTAAAGGACACATTAGGAAAAATGGTGAAATGTGAGTGAAATATGAAAATTAGATGGTAGTAATACATTGATTACAGTGATGTAGGAAAATGTGACTGTAGAAAATACACGCTTAGGTATTCATGGGTGATGATGCATCACATCAGCAACTTACTCTCAAATGGCTTAGAAAAAAAGTCTATTATACTGTACTTGCAAATTTCCTGTAAGTTTGATATTGATACTATTTTGAATAAAAAATAACCTAAAAATTGGGGTAAACCTATATATATAGATTACATTTAAGTCTTCAGAACCTATGAATAAGGAAACTGACTTTCAAGTGTGAATTAACTTGTCCAAATGCAGGTAACTAGTAAATGACAGAACATAACATCAAATAACAGATGCAAACTTCTGCACCAGATTTATAAAGACTTTTTCCCTATAGGAGACAATCCGATTACATCATCTTGGGTCATTTTAAATTGTCCAATTCTTCATATCAAAAATTTCAAATGTTTCTGTCTTCAAAGTTGGGTTTCAATCTACCTTCTGATTCTATTCTCATTGTGTTGTTCAAAGCAGGCACATGGAGATCTTTGATCTCTTTGGGTTCAGGTCATCCAAATTCAGTTCTCCAGTGGTGGTAGGGAGAAGCTGGGGGATGAGAGATGGGAAGTAAGGGAAGATATTCTTTTTCTCCAATTTAACTCTGTCTCTGCTTTTCACAGAATTCTTCCCACCCTCCATTTTCTATCATTCTCCCCAAATGAAAACCCGGATGAGGGATAGGTACCAAAATGTTTGAGAAATATAAAGAGTATCATGGAAGAAAGAAAAAACCATTACATTTTCTTCTTCCCCATCTAAGAAACTATAAGAATATGGCCTACACATCATTCTATACTTTTGCTACATATTGTAAAAAGTAATTCATACTATGACTCCCATTTAAATATTGTGCCAGTGTTTCCACAGTATTTTCTGAATGAATTCTGCCTGATCTTTGTTCTAATTTAATATTCTTCCATTTTTCTCAACAGCTCATCTAAGTGCTGACAGCTCAAATAAGCAACATATGCTCTTCATTCATTCTTGTCTCAAATAATTATGTGAGCAAACAATTATTAGCTGCTAATTTGCCATTTGTCAGAAGATATTTTTATTCATTTATTTAACTACCAAATCCCTCATCTGGGTCTTACACAAATTATTGTAACTTCTTGTAAGTACCCGTTAGTCCATGGGTCTCAATCCCCAACTTTTCTCCTCCCTCTTCCATAGTTCTCTACTTCTGCCTAACACTTTACCACCTCCTTCCATTGCATTCTCTTGCATCTCTGCTCAATTGCAAAACTCTCTACACCTTCAAACTTTTCTAGAAGTGTTCTTGCAGTTGTAATATGAATAACATTGTCTGAATCTATCTTTTCCCTGATTACATCTTTAGCCTGGAAGCCTACTATAATGGTTAATTATTCTTATTTTCTTCAATTCATACGAAAAGAGGCTTAAACATTTCCCTGCTTCCCACTGCCCTTTAGTTGTCCTCATACGACTTCCCCTTTTTGCCTTCCGTGTCTTACACCACCTACTTCTTATACCTGTGCAGCCTGGCTTTCTAGGCTATATGATCTATGTGCTAGATCTGCATGATCTAGCTATACCCAGGCCTATGATTATAAAACAGTGTCATGATGACTCTCGATATGACCAAATTCCATCAGTGTGAACCACTGCTACCTTGATTATGGATTTCATTTTATCTTTGTAAAGTGTTCCCCCAGTAGTTATTTCATGTGTGTCTACCACTCACCCTGCCTGTTACAGTTACCACACCATGTCTTCCATATTCTTCTATTTTTCTTTCTCTAGTTCTCTCCACGTGATATGGACTGTCCTTTGAGCTGCCTACAGTAACACTATTTTCCAGTTTCTACCCATGAAATTTCTAGGAGAAAAATCCTAGGACCCAAGAGACATTGGGGGACACTTCATTATATTTGTAACCTACTAAATTCCAACACTGTCCTATTTTCAACGATTATTTTAGCCTAAGGTTTAGATACTTCTTTCTCACTTCTGACAATATTATCCTTTGACTTCAGCATCTATCCTGGTTCATTAAATATTATGGACTCATATCTCCACCACAAAAACTCCACTCAACTACTATCCACCAGCACAGCCATATCATAGATATTGCCTTCTAGAGGAATTTCACCATTGCTAAAATCTCAAATTCTGAGTCTCATCTCATTGCCCCTTCTCTTCAGCTCTCTCTATTTATCCTTATTCTTTGCTTCCCAAGAGGCCTTATGTTCAGGTAGAACATTTAATTACAAATAAAGACATCCCAAGCCCAAAACCAAATTATTTCTCCTTTGCCTGAATTTTTATATTAGACAGGTCTTCAAGGACAGAAACTATATATTTTATTATTCATCTTTATATTGACTCTTTGTTCTTTGAAAAATGATTAGCACATGCTAGACATTCATAAATGTTTGATGAATGGTCACTCCTGAATTATTAAATATTGGACATTGTTGACAGGCTTGCTAGATATTCTTCACAAAAACATTTAGCAGCCAGTAGAATTGGCAAGGGAGGAGACAAAGGAGGGAGGACAAACAAATTCTCTCTGCAAAGATGTTCCCTCTTTCCCCTTCCTCCTTTAGATTTATGTACATTACTAAACAAAATCTAAAGCATTAGTATCTGAATATCTTATGTGTAAAGTATTATAAAATAATGTGAAAAAGTTGAAGGCAGAATTGTGTAGGATTTTTTTTTTGCAGTCATGCTAATATATTACAAAGCTGGAACAGTTTGAGGAAGAAAACAGAATAAAGTAGTATTGGACTATAACCCAATGTATATGATAAATATCTAGGAATTTATACTGATATAAATAAATGACTGAATAAATTAATAAATGGAAAATAAATCTCCCATGTAGAGTAATTCCTAATAATTTATGTAGGTACTCCAATCCTCAAGGAGAAGGGTGTAGAATAATTCTCCACTGCTTAAGTGTGGGCTGAGCATAGAGACTTCCTTCCAAAAAGTACAGGAAATGGGGGAAAGTGTGTAACTTTACAGTGGAGAATCCGAACAAAAATTACCTTAGCCAGGTGATCAAGATTCACATTAATAGTGGGAAGTCATGTGGATAGTATATACCTTTGATTTGATGTGATGAAACTGGCAACTAAGCTCTGTGGCTTTCCTCCCCAAAACTCTTAATCTAAGTCTAATCATGAAAAACATCAGACAAATTCCAAAAGAGGGGCATCCTACAAAATATCTGACTGGTACTCCTCAAAACAGTAAAGGTCATCAAAAACAAAGAAAGCCTGAAACACTGTCAAGCCAAGAGGAGCCTAAGTAGACATAACACTTAAATGTAATGTCATCCTGGATGGGATCCTAGAACAGAAAAAGGACATTATGTAAAAACTAAAGAAATATAGATAAAGTATGGACTTTGCTTAATGATATCAATATTGGTTCATTAATTGTAACAAATATACCATACTAATGTAAGATGTCAGTAATAAGGGATACTGAGTGTGGGCATATGTGGACTCTGTGATATCTTTTCCATTTTTCTGTAAACCTAAAACTGTTCTAAAACATAAAGTTCTATTTACTTAAAAGTTTTTGGCTACATCTAAGGCTGGTCTCTTAAGTCTGTGTCCTTCCTTTATCACAGCTTACCAATGAAAAGTTCACATTTCTTAGCTTAGTATCCAAAGACCTAGAAGATAGCAAAATATTGTCCCTTGATAATTTGTGGTTCTTCTCATCAAGAGGTGAAGGCTTTTCTTCCAACTCTTGTATACGGAAGAGTTGATAATGTGAAACAACCAGAGGCTTTAAAAGTACTTGCTAGTATGAAACAACTAGAGGCTTGAAAAGTGCTTAAACATTGAGGCATGCCTTCTTTGTTGCTCTTGGAACACTGCTGCCACATGAACAAGCCCAAGCTAGACAATTGAAGTGATAACATGGAAAACAGAGGCACACCATCCATCAACCTATCAACTAGACATGTGAATGAGGGCATCCAGTCCCAGTTGATCTTCCACCTGACTCCAGCTGCATGGGGAAATCCAGGTAAATCAGCACAAGAACTGACCAACTGCTGGTGGCACTACTGCCAACCCATTAAAGAGCGAACTAATATTAGGTAATTAAATTTGAAATGTCCAATTTCAATCAAAAGTGTAGATTATATCTCAAATAAGAAGCAGTACAATTAATCAAAGTATGCATCTAAATTATTGACACAGTTTTGCCGTCTTAACGGTAACTTGTTTATGCCAGCCCGAAGAAGCCTGGAGAGCGAGTGGTGATAAAATGGCAAAAGGTATTTTCCACAGCTTGTTGAGAATTGAATATTTTTCTTTGCAAGAAGTGGTCCAAAGCCTGGAAGAAGTGGTAGACAGTTGGTGCAAGGTCTGGTGAATACAGTGGATAACAAGGTTTCCAAGTCCAGCTGCTGTAGTCTGAGTATGTTGTTTGTGTGACATCTGGTCGAGCGTTGTCTTGCAAGAGGATTGGCATGTCTCTATGGACCAATCTGGGAGGCTTAATAGCAAGCATTTTCATCATTTCATCCAACTGGTTGCAGTAGACATCCACTGTAATCAACTAACCAGGTTTCATGAAGCTGTAGTGGGTAATACCAGCACTAGACTATCAAACAGACACCATTAGCTTTTTTGATGAATATTCGGTTTTGGACCATGTTTTGGCACTTCATCTTTATCCAACCATTGTGCCAAATGCTTGTGATTGTCAAAAAGAATCCATTTTTCATCACACGTAACAATACAGTGTAGAAATGGTTTGCCTTTATGTCATGACAGCAAAGAAAGGCAAGCTTCAAGAAGATTTCTCTTCTGATATTTAATTCATGTGGAACCCATCTATCCAGCTTCTTTACCTTGTTGATTTGTTTCAAATGGTCCAATATTTTTAGAGTAGTAACATCAAACCTTGCTGCTAATTCACGCATAAGTTGAGATGGATTCGCTTCCACTACAGCTTTCAGCTCATCATTATCCACCTTAGTCTCAGGTTACCTACATGGCTCATTTTCAAGATTAAAATCACCAGAATGGAACTTCTCAAACCATTGACATACTGTGTGTTCATTAGCCACAACCTTCCCAAACACTTGTTGATATTTTGAGCTGTCTGTGCTGCACTAGTTCCATAACAGAACTTATATTCAAAAATAACATGAATTTTTGACTTATCCATAGTTTCACAAAAATTGCTGTAAAAAAATGTGAAAGAATCATGAGCCAAAACATGCATTTGAAAGACTGAGGATGTACCTTCAAGATAAAAATAAAACAAGAAATGTCAAAGTGAAATGTCAGAGATAGCAACTTCAAACTTAGTACTTAAAGAAATCAGACATTTCATACTTAATAACCTAAAAATTGTTTTAAGACACTAAAAGTTGGAGTGTTTTGTTACACAGCAAAGCAGCAAGATCTAACTAATACACCTTTCTATTACCTTACCTGACCCAAATCACATTTCCACCTTTGTTTTCCTGAATTCCCCTATGCTCTAACCAAAGTGCAGGGTTTTTGTTTCCTAGAAACAGTTTGCACTTTTCTAAATATTTGCTCATGAAATTTTACTTCACTTGACATTACTTTACTCCCAAATCTCTACTTAAGGAAATGTCATTCATCTTCCCCATATACAGAAAGTTTGATACATAAAGAGGGGAAGAAAACTTGGTTCACCAGATTTCCTCTTAGAAAGAACACTTGAATACTTAAGAAATGCCTTGGTGTAAAAGGTAAGAGCCTGAAGGGCATTGTATTGATTAGGAGAGAGGCTCAGCTGGAAAAACAGAAACCCAAATTATAAATGGATTAAACAGAATAGAAGTTTATTTCTGTCTCATGTAACAGGGCATAGTCAACCAAAGGCAAGCACAAGGACTCCATAGTGTCATTCCATCTTGTTGCTCCACTATTCCTGTTGCCTTTTCCTGTATAGTTCAAGATTACTCATTACCACCACACCCACATGCCAGCCAGAAGGAAGAAGGAAACGTGAAAAGTAAGACAGGCTCATTTCTTTAAGGAATAAAACAGATGTTGTACACTTCCGTTCTGCTTATATCATGTTGGCCAGAGTACAGGCATATAATTATACCTGGCTGAACAGAAGGCTAGGAAATGTAATTGTTATCTTGGCACTCAAATATTCAACAATTACTATACAAGAAGGAAGAATACTTATGGGGATCAATATAGTCACTATCACAAGTAAGCTCAAGTATATTACCATGCCAAAATGCTATGGAAAAGGCAAGATGACAAATTGGCATTGTTCCTGAAAAGCGGGAGAGAGAAAGTAGGAAGGGCGAGAAAGAAGCCAAATGGTGGGAGGCTATGAGTCCTCCCTGAAACCTTTAACTCTTTTATTAATTTATTCTAAATTCTTGGAATGAGAACCCTCATGGTAACTGGTGAAGAAATTCAATTCTTTAAGGTAAAATAAAGTACTATATGTCTGAATGTAAGAATTTGAGGAAGAGAGAGCCATGATAGTATGAATTCCTAAAAACCTGCAGATGTCAATGGAAATCTTTGAATGTAACTGGACTTTGGAATTGGGCATTAAGAAAATCTTACTTTGATTTCATGAGATAGGAAATAGGAGGCCCTAATTGACATCTGAGTACTGCCAGTTTCTTTTAAAATCCAAAACATTTAAAAAACAAGGGTGCCAAAAGCAGGAAGTAAAAATGAAAAAAACATGGTTTCTTTAAAAATAATCAGTGTAGAGTTCCTAATCATGCTACTTATAGCAACCATAAAGTTAGCAATTTGAGAGGGCTTTAGTTAGGCTCAACAGTGTTAGTTTTAGCTACTAGAAATAGACATGAAGTATGAATCATTTTCCTAACTGAAATGTAGGCTAAATGTAACCATCACAGATTTTAAGAATGTCACCTAAATTTCTTCTCAGCCATACTTTGTGTACTGACACTGAGGCAGTAAAGGAAACACGATAAACTGGCCAATTTCCAGTCTTTTCAACAGAAGCCAAATCGACTATGGTTTATATTAGTGGAAACTATACAACAGAAGGACATTTGTGCATTTCTGACAGATTTTGGCATGCCTGATTATAAAACAATTCATTGCTGAATGGGACTCATTACCAATACAAGCTCTCATGGAGAAAGTTTATTCAGAATCAAATAATCATAAACTCAAAGTCCTCAGGAAACTCCAGGTGAGTCTTGATGTTTCATTTTCACAGAAAGTGATCTTTCAGTTGTTATCCAGGTGCAGCACAAGTTGCCCCTTTAAAAGAAATTGCTTGTTAAACAATTAGCCCAGTCTCCTAAGCTGTGGGAGAATAGAAGCTGAAAATATCTGGTCAACCAGGAAATGCAGAACATCACTCCATCCCATTCGAGCTACTGGTGAAAACTTCAGCTGTCTACCCAGATATTCAGGTAACCTCTATGTTACTAGTTACTGACATATAAAATTCAGGTCATTTCTATAATATATTTCACTTTATTAGAATATGAGAATATCTATTACAATGACAATATTCCTTTTATGTACACACCATGGCTTGCAAGTTCTTGTGTCAGTTCTATTTAAAAATATGTTGAAAGTGGCCGGGCGCGGTGGCTCACGCCTGTAATCCTAGCTCTCTGGGAGGCCGAGGCGGGCGGATTGTTTGAGCTCAGGAGTTCGAAAGCAGCCTGAGCAAGAGCAAGACTCCCATCTCCACTAAAAAATAGAAAGAAATTAATTGGACAACTAAAAATATATAGAAAAAATTAGCCGGGCATGGTGGTGCATGCCTATGGTCCCAGCTACTTGGGAGGCTAAGGCAGGAGGATCCCTTGAGCCCAGGAGTTTGAGGTTGCTGTGAGCGAGGATGACGCCACGGCACTCTAGCCTGGGCAACACAGTGAGACTCTGTCTCAAAAAAAAAAAAAAAATGTTGAAAGTAATATGCAATAACTTTTTTCAGCTTCTAACATAACATTTACAAAATCCTAATATTTTTAATCCCTTCATCTCCTGTGAGAGGGCTCAACATCTCTGAACTGTGTTCTATAACCACTTCTGTTCTTGACTGCCCCTGGAAAAGACTCAAGTAGATGCTCCACTTCCACCCCTTTCTGGGGCCCAGAGGCAACTCTAGTGTTTGGAATACCCTCAGCTGTGTTGATTATCTCTTGAAAATACTGGTAATTCCCAGGTACATGTTTCCTCCAATTTCCATTTCCTATGGTACAATGCTGTTAACTGGAATTCCAGTCCTGGTTATCCATTCCATATCTCCCAAATTCTAAATTTTACCCACACACAAAAAAATAATCAAAACATACATACATATTGTGTGCAGACTTTTATTAACTATGTAAAACCAAATGCCACTTAATATAAATAATATGTGTCAAATATTCCTTTAGCACAATAATATTTTTGAGCTATTATTAATAATTGGTTGCTGCTTCTTCTTTACTTGTACCTATTTTCCTTCCTCTACCATAAAGGCAGCTTTGATAATTTTCTCAGAGGGAGAACACACATACAGGCTAGAATAAAGAAATGAATTAAATTTTTTAATGTATTTTTATAAATTTATATGTAATAGTAACATTGAAATCCAGAGCTTTCAATCTTTAAGAGCCAGGAACAATGGAGAAAATTGGGATTTGGATTTGGGGATTCTAAAATCTTTCATTTAAGAATTAAGAGAAGAGGGTTTAGCCCTCCTAGATCAGAGTTTATATCATGACCCAGAGAATAGGGAGAATACTGATGACATAGAGCAGTTTTTCCGAACAAAAGGAGTAAGAATTTTGACAAGCTAACCAGTGCTAGTATGAACCTGAGAAAGGACCCCACATGCTTCTCCCTTCTTACAGTCAAAATCCTAGAGCAGAAGGACAGGAATAGAAACCCCAGATATTTATGGGGATCCCAGAGAAGAAGGTACTGCTTTCTGGTTTTCCAGGGTTTAGTCCAGAAGATCCCATGTTTTAGTTAGCTAGTGCTGGAGGGAAAAACATTTCTCCAAAACACAGTGACCTAAAACAACAATAATCATTTTATTATTGCTCCTGGTTTCTGTGGATCAGGATTTGGGGAAAGGCTGGGATAAACAGTCTGACTTGTGGGCCTCTCATGCCTTTGTATTGAGATGATAGCTGGAGTTG
>CAUYSK010111838.1:0-16188 GCA_963575035.1 Avahi laniger
GTGGTAATGTGGATGACCCTCGAAATCATGCTAAGTGAAAGAAGCCAGACATAAGAGATCACATATTATATGATTCCATTCATATGAAATATTCAGAATGGGTAAATCCATAGAAACAGAAAGCAGGTTGGTGGTTGCCAAGGGCTGGGGGTGGCGGGGGAGAGCAAATGGGAAATTGCCGCTTAACAGGTATAGAACTTTCTTTTGGGGTGATGAAAATGTGTGGAACTTGATAAAGGCGATGGTCATACAACATTGTGAATGTATTAAATAGCACTGAATTATACTTTAAAATGGTTAATTTTGTGTTGTTTACCAATTGAATTTCACCCCAATTTTTAAAAAAACAAAAACAAAAAACCTGTAGCCTGAAACAGAAAGCCACAAATTATCTTTAATTTCTTTTGTCCATTATCCCTCGCATACCATCTGGCACTGAGCCAAAGTAGATTCTATTTCACTTTAGAAGGTGATTCTCTTCCTCCTCCTTTTCCTTGCGACTGGTCCTGCCTTAATTCAGAACCATCACTTCCTACCTACTAATTACAAATTTCCTAGATAATCTAGTTGCCAACAGTACTGTTCCCCACATTTAATCTCTTCCCCAAGTTGCCGCCAGAGTCATCTTTCTAAAATGCAAATCTAATCACATGAGTGTTCTACTTAAAATCTTTCTATGTTTCCTGAGAGCTTTCAGAATAATATGCTGCCCCTTATTCTAGCACAAAAGGCCTTTCCTATTCTAGCCCCTTCCTACCACTTTGGCCTCATTTTCTGTCATTCCTCCCTTTCCTCTGCTATGCATAGGGTATATACTCTTCCTACTTGAGATCTATGTTAAGATCTCCGTACTTCCTCTGCCTGGGAGATCTTCCCAAGTGAGCAACTTCCCTAAAAATTCAACTAAATGTCTCATTCGACTTCCAAATCTCTATTTTCACAGCATACCAATCATTTATCAAATAGAACACTTATCACAGTATAGTATAATTGGCTTATTTTCCAATAGACCAGATAATCCTTTAGTAGACTCAGAGCAGGGGCCGTGACTTTATCACATTTATATCACAAGTATCCATCTCAGCAAATGTCCATCATTCATTCAGTCATTCAGTCAGTCAAGCATAAAATAAATTCAGAGATCTGCTCATCCTTTGCTACTTGATCATTAGGTCTTCATGGCTGGCCAGTATCTGAAAGAATAATTAGCGACTTGTTTGTGCATGTTTCTGCTTAATAGTCCATCTTGAAACTAATTAAAACAAGAGCTTATGACTTAACACATTTAATACATAAAAGAATATTTTCTAATCCTTCTTATTAAAAAACTAAAAACTGGTCTAAGTCAATCTAAGGAAATATTAAAAAAAAAACAGCCTACTTTTATTAAATGAGACTATAGTCAGGATAAAATCCCTTAATTAGTTTTGAGATGAAAAACCTAAATATAAAAATTTCTCCCCCTCACTGGAAATACACTTCAATTTCACTCTTTAAAGTTAGACATACAGTTGTACTCACTCTTGTACTGCTACCTACCAATCCCCTGAGGTACACTGCCCTGTGTTCTTAGGCTACCATTTGGTTGATATTAGATAATATGCTAGAAACTAGATTCAGAATATTTTTCAAAGAAAAAGTTCTCTACTCTTTTCCTTATTGTTTTAAACACACTTGATATCTGAGAATGTTCTGACAATCTGAATTTGAATGTACCAAGGTGAGCCCAAAATAAGCTGGAATATATCTCTAGACTTCCTTGATGACTAGAGATAAACTGATATTTTGAAATATCTAAAATTTGTAAGTACTTTCTATAAATTGTATGACAAACTATAGCAATGCACTTTCATTGTTAATGGGGTTAGTCTTATTCTAATTGTTTGGATCTGATCTAATTCTGCCTACTTTACAACATCTATCCATTTCAAACACCTGAAAGAATGAAGCACAGCTTACTTTCTTATAGTCAAGACTGAGTTTTCCTAGGACTATTTCTGCTGGATTCAAAGCATTTCCCCCATTTTCATTATTTTATAAATTCCCAGAAAAGACCTTGAGCAAATATTTTCTCAGTGCCATCAATTCTCATGATTTGCCTAAGTAATTCATTTGTTTTATATCTTACAAGCTTGGAATCAGTTAATTATTATTTCCGTCTTTGCAAATGGCTTCTAAAAAGCTTGCAGCCAATTTATGGCCCATTTCTAAACGTCCTCACGTGAAGTCTGGGTAATAGTCTCACTCTGAACTCCACCTTATTCTTCTTAACCTTTTTTTCTCCTTTGCCACAATACATACTTAATTTTGTCATGCTCTATATATTTTTATAAACTGCCTTTAGTCCCTTCTAGAAAATAATCCTTTAAAAAAAAAAAAAAAAACTCATATATACACTTGTCTAATTATTAGCCAGTCTGCTTCTAGGCTTTCGAATGTTACAGGAATCAGACAAAGACTTATTCCACAGCTGTTGAACAATCCTTGTATTCATTCTTGGTTGACTATATATTCACTCTCCATATAAGCCATTACAGACCTTTTTTCATTCTCTTTGAGCCATCACAATATAAACAGATAAGGTCTCTACCTAAATTGCAGAGATGATAGAGCCAATCAGTTAAGTTCCCTCCCTTGCCTCCCCACACTCCATCTTAAAATTCCTAAATTATAATCTCAGCCAAAGGAAAGAAAATGGCTCCATCTGGGTTTGTTTGGTTTTTTTTAAAGGCTAGTCAAGTGAAGCAGTGGGAGTGGAGAAGGAACAAAGGAATCTGTAACCGGTTGTGATCAATTAGTTGTAAACACCACTGCACTAGGACTGGCCCTATCTGGGTCCATTAAGAAATTCATTTAGCATTAAGCTAAAACTTTTTCAGTTTTTTCCTGTGGCCTTACTTCATTTCATATATTTAATGGCATTCATTCTGTCGGCTCCTTCCTGTGCCAGGGAAGTTTTATAAAGAACACTAGACTCTCTGCTGTTGTCATTTTCCAGGCAGTGCCAGAGAGTCCTGCAGTGGGACTGGAAGGGATAAGGATTTGGAACTATTACAGAAACTGCGAGATGGTGAACTGACAGTAGGCAGTGAGGGAAAATTTGGTAAGTAGAAAATGGATAAAACTTTGACAGGCAACTCTTAATAATTAGGCAAGTAGTTGGTGTGCGGGAGTTTCAGCATGAATTAGCAGATATCCCAACAGACAGGACACTGCAAATGTCACGTATCACAAAGAATCCACTCCAAAGACTTAGGGTTATCAAACCAACGTCTTTGCGAAGAGAAATGAAAGTAGCCCAGGTACCTGAATTGGAGTACAGATAGGGAACTGATGGTTGGAATAAAGCAGCATACTAATTATAAATACTGAAAGTTAAAGCATAAACTAGCAACAACTACCCTTACTGCTGAATACTGCAGTACTGAACTGGAACTCCAAATCCTCCCTAAGGTCAGACTTGGTCCCAGAAGCTAGGCTGGCGGGAGGGGGCGAGCATGCTAGCGGGAGTCAAGTGGAGTAGATGACAGAAAATGATCTCTCCCTTCATATGCCACCAAAAAGGGTGTGTCAACTTACACGCCTTATCCTATATGGTTAATTTCCATTAGCTATCTCTTGCTCACTAGAAATTTTCAGGGTGCTCTCTTTCAGTTTCAATGTGATATTTGTAAATTTAGATGATTTCAATACAGGTGATATGCTTATTTTTTTTAAGGGTTCAGAAAACCAAAATTTATAATCCATAGATGGTTATATTTAAGTCAGACATACAAGACTAGGGTGATGTGCTTATTAAGAAGCATTTTATTCTATGTGTAATCCTCCTTTCGAATGTGGGATGCCTTTCTGATTGATGAGTAAGTTGCTGATTTTCCTGCTCCCATTCACACAAAGTAACTAGATACTTACTTAAGATGGAAAACACTTTCAGATAACCTTTATCTGACTTCTCTGAACCTGAAAACTCCTTTATCACTGATTAAATCCTCTTCATTTTTCAGAGGCCAACAACAATAACAGTTTTAACACTTTCAGACCTTGTTCTCCGTTATTTATTATATGTTAATACATTTAACCCTTAACTAGGGCTCCTTACTGGAACCACTGCACATAGAAATGATCTCAGTAGCTGTTTCTTCAAATCTCCCAAGAATGGTCCATGACTAGTGCCATTCCAGAGCCACAAAAATTCACTGTATTCATTCATACGATATTAAATAAATGCCTTAACTTATTCAGGCTTAATCTTCTAAAGAGCATCCAGTTAAGAAAGGCCACAAGTCACAATTCCATTAGGTAGGTGATAACATTTTCTTCATTTGACAGATGAAGAAACTGTGGCAGAGGCTGAGATGTTTGACCAAGCTCACATAGCTAGTTAAGCAGTGAAACTAAGATGGCAATACAGACTAGCTTCAAAGGCCTTACTCACTACTTCAGTAAGTCCAACCCTGTTACTTTGAATCCACTGAGTTCTTCCTCCATGTACAGGCTGCACCTTATGACCTAATTGTTAATGATCTGCTCTTTTAAATTTTTTATAGTCATTTTACATGCATAAATTTGTATGTACAATAACATTGCAAATGATTAATATTTCAAATAAGGACCACAATAAACTTCTCTTATATTTCCACGGTGCTAGGCTAACAAAAGGTATTTATAATTGGTTTAATTGCTCATTGCAACTAATAATAGCCATAAGAAATCAAGGAACAAAGAAGAGTGAATTCAAATAGGTGTCATTAGCTTACTTGATATAAGCCTCACTTGAACCAAACTACAGTCATCTATTGTTAGATACATACTAACGTGCATATTAAACATTTTGAAATTTGAAGACAAAAATACAGACAAGAGTTACATAACATAAACATATCTATAATCAATAATTTTCAAGTTATCATATAATACTAATATGAAGGTTGCTATTTCAGTAATTTTATTTCCTTATTCCTTCCGATAGTTTCTAATGTTCCCACACAGATATCCTAAAGTACACAGAAAAAAAACAGAGGACAGAGAGATGGCATAGCTAAAGACAAAAGTCTCTAGGAATCTGTTGGGGCTCTATTTTGGAATCTAGACTAAAGTTGACATGGCAAAAGAGAAAGGAAAAGAAATGATTTCCACCAAAACTACAGGATGCCATACATAAATACCTTTGAATTTTCATACTGTTGCCATTGCTAATAGATTTGTAAATCATCCAGTTGCCCCAAGAGTTTTCTTCAGTTTTTTTGAGGGGAGATGGTGAGGGGAGGGAAGAAGGTATAATCTAGAATACAAAAGTCTTTCAGTATCTCCAACTCTTAGAGCAAACAGAAGTTTACGGTATAAACTTCTTAGTGTTTCAACATGAAGGTCTTAATGACAAATGAAACAGAAACAGTAGTAAGACCTGGCAAGTTGATAAGTAGGTCATTTTACAACTGATAAATATTTCATTATAACTACTTGATACCTTTCCTCCTGTTACTCAAATACCAATCCATTTCAAAACCTAATTTTATAGATTGTTGAATATATCTACATTTTTATTTCAACTAGAAATACTTAGACTACTTTAATATTAAAATATATTTATATTTATAAAATATATTAATAAAAATATTAAAAATAAATTCATGACAAATTACAATGTATTAATTAAATACATCTTAAGAGTATATTAACATAAAAATATAGAAATTTAATTTTTAACTCTGTGAAATATGCAAGATAATATACTTGGGCTTTATTATAAGAAATGATTATTTAATGGAAATTTGAGCTATGGATTAATTGTCATAAGAGAAACCTTAGAATGTTGCAAGTGGTTCTTTGTCAGATGCTTTAAAGACCCTATAAAACCTACAGGGGAAAAAAACTACTTTACTTGATATTACCAAATGAAATAAAACATCTTAGGTCATTTAGTCAGATTTTTGTTTACTGGTGAAAATTCAATTTTTCTCCTCAGGGAGCCAGAAAAATTAAGCCTATATTTAATGGATATTTCCTTCCTTTTTCCAATGGAAACCAAACATATTTCACCTGTATTCTAGTTTTAGAGACTTCTTAAATCTCTATTAAAGTCTCAAGCAAATTGATAAAAGTAATGAAATGTCTACCCCAATAATAATGTTTACCATTTCTTTAAAATCATACAAAATAAACCTAATACCCAAAATGATGTCAATTATTTAAGCTTAAAACATCATTACCACAATTTCCAACGTATTAAAGTTAATATATAAAGACCCACAACAAATTTTAATCCTGGACATCTCTATTCAATTCTAAGAGTTACTAAAAAACTTCATTAAATATATGTTTAAAAAGCCAAATGCACCCAGGCGTGGTGGCTCACGCCTGTAATCCTAGCACTATGGGAGGCCGAGGAGGGCGGATCGTTTGAGTTCAGGAGTTCAAGATCAGCCTGAGCAAGAGCGAGACCCTGTCTCTACTAAAAAAGATAGAAAGAAATTAGCTGGACAACTAAACATATATATATAAAAAAAGTTAGCCGGGCATGGTGGCACACGCCTGTAGTTTCAACTACTCGGGAGGCTGAGGCAGGAGGATTGCTTGAGCCCAGGAGTTTGAGGTTGCTGTGAGCTAGGCTGATGCCACGGCACTCTAGCCTGGGCAACAGAGTAGACTCTGTCTCAAAAAAAAAAAAAAAAAAGCCAAATGCAAACATAAGTTAAAAATTCCAGAATGAAGCTTAAAACTAATGTTCTCGAAAGAAAATTATACATCATAACTGAATAGTTCTACTCTGGGATGCTTTCACTTAGAAGCTTGTTTCTATTGCATGCAAATTGTTGCCCAATATGATCCTTAGTGTTTGGTTTTTTTTTTTAAAATACCAAAGCTGTGTCTTATGTTTCCTATTTCATCATCTTTGTGTGATTTTATTTAATATAAATATATATTTTAAACTAGTTTTTCCAAACCATATAATTAAACAAAAAAACAATATACTCTATTAAATTATCCCAGAAAAACTCTGACCTCTATGACTGCTGAAACCACTCTGTACAAGACTAAACAATCTTATGTCAAAACCAAAAATAGTTGTTATAAGACAATTGGACTTTTCAATAAATTTCAATCTCATTGAATTGAATTTCAATTCAATAAGTACTTATTGAATGCTTACTATGTATAAGCAGCACGGTAGATTTCATGGGGACATCCAAAGAATAAGACATTCCCTACCTTTAAGGAGCTTATGGAACAGGAGAAATCTTTAACATGCAATAATAATAGCAAACATCTCTATAATACTGGGCAATGTTTTCTGCATTTTAAATATACACCAACTCATTTATTCCTCATAACAGCCCTGCAAGACAGGTATTATTACTGCTCCCAATTTACAGACAAGGAAAATGAGACAGAGAGGTTAAGTAACCAGCTGAAGGTCAAGAACAGTAAGAAGTGGAACTGGGATGTGAATGCAGGTGGTGTAGCTCCAGAGTCCACCCTTCTAACCACTCTGTCCTGCTGACTTGCAAGTGACGATGAAGGTACAGCGAAGTAACGATGATGGTAGTTTTTTAAAAGTACAAAAAAAATGGAGTTTCCAAAATTATATTACATTCCATCAGGCAGAAACTGAAATATGGACCCAGAGATTAGGTGAGTTTCAGGGGAATTCTGGGTAAAAGGGATGCACAAGAAGCTGTGTTAAAGCAGTATATTAAAAGTATGTGTAAGTCAGCTAGCAGGGAACAGGGAGCCACTAAAGATTTCTGAGCTGGGCATGGAGACGGTATGAGTATCGAGAAGGTAAGTCATATGGCTGGGAAGTGGGGAGGTGGGCTCAGACATGGGGTGATCATAAGATGTCTCTACAAATAATCCAAAGACGTTATATAGCCTGGACTATAGCCATAAAAGGGATACAGGGGAGAAGAACAAAAAAGACAAAACTGGCAAGACACACTACAGAATCTGAGATTCAGAACCGGGTGACTGTACACGGTGCCTGTTGTGTACCAGGGTTTGAGGACTCAAGAAGCAGCATGCCAGAGGCATGAGAAAATGAGGTCAAAGGTGACTAGGCTTTTGAGCCTGGAGGACTGAAAAATCCGGGCAATCACCAATAGAAGCTCTAAGCTTAGGAGAAAGAGCGCGTACAAAATACGAGGCAGTCATACAGCTACTCAGGGCAAGGCAATGGAAAAGAGGCCCAGGTGGAAAATAAGGATTTGGAGTCATCTGCAGAGATGAGGGTTTAAGGACTGTGGCAAATGCTTCAGGAGTAAGTTGACAGAAAGGCACAGGATTACAAGGATAACCTTTTATACCTATGTGTAACTCAGGAAAGGAAAGGCAAATAGCCAAGAAAGCAGATAAAAATAGCAGCAGAAGAAAACTACAGTACTGCAGTGTCAAAATAAGGAAGGCTCAAAAAGGAGCAAAAGGCCAAGCGTAGAGAGGTCTGAGAGGGCAAAGGTGTCAGTAATATATTACACTGAAGAAGTAAGGAGCTGAATTCTTTTCAAAATTTTACAAAGTAAATATATTATTAAATTATTCTTTTAAAAGTACAAAGCCTAATCATGTAGGTGTTGATATTGTTTCCTAAAGCCAACACAGGGGACTAAAGTACACAAACTACTACAGAACTGTAACCCCTCGATACTAGAGAAGATAAGCAGTATGCTGAAAACAGACGAAGCCACAATATAAACAGAATGTATAGCTCCCTGGTAATGTCAACTTTACTCAGTATTAGGCAAAGTATTTCATATTAAAACAAAACTGCATTAAAGAGTAAAATAAATTCACCAAGACTTCAAAGAAACTTCACTCTTGCCTCAAGTCCCTTCAAATTTGCTTTCCCAGATCCCCGTTTGCATTCATTCTCCCCAACCCCGAGCTGTCCCCAGGCACCACATAACTCAGCACCATAAATGCTTAGCACAGAGGAAGGTATAAGGCGCTATGACAGCACAAAGAGGGACCCTTCCCTAGTCTTGGGGAATCAAGGGCAGCTTCCCAGAGGAATTATACAACCTTTAATTTGGGACGCCAGTTAAACATATGAATGATTTAACTGGTGTCCCAAGAATAATACATGCTAGAATAACATACACGAAAAATGTTTATAAAACTCTCAAGTCTCATATATACACTGAAGTTATAATAGATTTGGAAGGAATTGAACCGAAAGCATGATGTTGATAAAATAGTACTTGTAGGAGAAACAGGAAAAACTGACAAATATTTTGCTTTTAATTTCAGAACTTTAAATGACCAGACTTACTAATCCTCATATATAAAATAGGCATATAAATATCTTTCTGAATTCACTAAATGATTTATAATTAAAGTTCAGTTAACCTTACAGGAAATTCAAAGACAGTTGAGATTCATATGCAAACAATATTTAGCTTAGGGTTAGATAGCTTAAAGTATGATACTAATGAACCCATGGTTCCAAGGTTTGTATGTTCTGATAAGCTTAACTTTTCTGTGAAGTAAACCTGGCCAGTTATTTTCAGCTGTGCTGCAGATACATGTTCACAATACGGATTTAGTAAAAAAAAAAAAAAAAAAAAAAAGGAAAAGAACTGAAAAAAGAAATGAATCAGTATATCACTGCCACCTGGATAACAAATCATTTTCCAACACACCTCCCATCTTCCACTCTTACTTCTCCATTTTCCCATCCAATAGCCACAGTAATTTTTTAAAAAAACACATTAGATTATGTTGTCCAACCGCCATCTCCCACTAAAATCCTTCAATAGAGTTCTATTCACAGTACAATAGGAACCTAACTCTTACAGGGCCTTATAGCATCTGGCCCCTGCTTAACCTCTCCAACTTTTCACACCACTGTCTCTTTGCTTCCCTACCCTTGGCCAGGCAGGCCTCCCTGCTGTTCCTTGAGTAAGTCAGGTTCCTTCCTTTGTACCTCCTGTGCCCTCTGCCAGTACCCAGAGACAGACAGACACAGCCCCATACTCATGGATAAGAACTTCTGAGGAGTGAACAATAAACCACATAAAAAGCTCATGAGGTCCCACATGATAAGCACTTAGTGGCAGATGAGCATCAATCTTGGCCAGACAAAATAAAAGGTTTAGGGAAAATTAAAATTAATGCTAATAAGCCATACGCATTGAATGAAGGATGCTAAATTATCAGCAATCACCCAAGACCCAATATAAACCAGAAATCCCAGGTTTTACACCCAGTGTGCTTCCACACCCAGACAAGCCGACAAAATTATTAGAAACAAAATAATATCCAAAAGAAGTGGTTAACTAACACTAACTATGCTACAGGAAACACCAGTGAATTTTGAAGCCAACATTATGCTGGAGGAGTAATTAAAATAATCAAGAGGGCAGGATGGTGGTGATGGCTGCACGACAATGTGAATGTACTTAAGGCCACTGAACTGTACATTTAAAAACGGTTAAATATATAAAGGGTTTTACAAACTGAAAAATGGATAAGATGGTAAATTTTATGTTCTTGCATATTTTACGCGTTTAAAAAAAGGTGGGGTAGGAAAGTTTTAACACATCCTTAGGACTAAAAAAACCTGGATCTCCTTGCCATGAGAAACATAAGAGATAAGGATATCTTCTAAATCTATTAAATCATGAAAGATACAGTAAGAATATGTAATTGCTCACTAAAGGAGAAGAAAAAGGAGACAACTGGAAGAAGAAATATAATTATACTTCTAACATGTTTATCTTCATTAATAAAGAAAGAAACTCACATTATTAAAACAAGATACCATTTTCATCTGTCAAACTAGAAAATTAGCAAACAAAGAGATAATAATCTGGGCAAGGGAAATGAGTATGCTCTTACATTCCTAGTGAAAGTATAGTCAAGGCCCTTCTGAAAAGGAATTTGCCAGTATATATTAACAGTCTTAAAAGTGTTCATACTCTTTTGCTCCATTTCACGTCTGTGAATTAACTTCAAGGAAACAATCCTAAATGCATAAAAAAATTAATGTACAAACATGAATGTTCATTAAAGTACTATAATGAAATAGTGGAAAATGAAATGAATACCTGGCAATAAAAGAAGAAAACTTTAGTACATCAGGTTTTTATATGCAAGTAAAAATGTTTCTGAAGAACTTATGATAACATGGAAAAATGTTAAGTTAAAAAATTATAAAAAGTTATATATGTCAAACATAACTTCATTTTCAAACATGAACAAAAACTTTAGCACAGAATTTTTCTGCTTTTCTACAACTGAGCTCATGTCACTATAATAGCAGCAAAGATTCACTTAACAATAAATTCTAAATTACAATTGGAGTAGAGTATAAGGGAAGCTATACACATCATAAAACATTCCCCCAGCTGCCTATTTTCCCTATTAAGCTCTTGGTACTCTAATCAGGAGCTATATCTTATTCTTTATCTCTAACATCTAGCATATAACTGATTGACAGATGGTAGTTGTCCAATATGACAATCTGAAAACACCTGCTCATTCAAATGCCAGCTTTCTCAACAAAAGAAATGTACACAGACACTTATTTACCAATCAGGAACCAGTCAACCAAGCCAAAAATCTGGGAATCTATGAAGTAGTATTTCATTATGATTAAAAACAAATGCTGCTGCCAATAAATAAAAAAAATCTTTAGAGAAAGTAGTAGAAATGGATTCATGACGAAGATAGGTTTTAATTCAATCACTAAAGGACTGACTAGATTTGGTTAGAGGAAGAGGTTAGACTGCAATTTAGTAAAGAGGAACTGCCCAAGCAATCTGGGGCAATCTCATCTATTCTCATAGCTTTAATTATCACCTAATTAAGATGACAGCTCCCAAATGAACATCTTCATTTCAGAATTATATCCCAGTCTTCAGTCTCCAAATTTGAATACCCATTGGCCATTTCTACTTGGATATTTGTTTTAAACTCAACATGCTTAAAACTGATTTAGTGTTCTTTCTGTAAACCTGTTCGCCCTATATTGCCTATTTCTGTGAAGCAGAAACACTTTCCACCTAGAAAACCAATGCACCCTTAATTCATTCCTTTCCCTACGCCCACATCCACCAATTAACATGATTTAGGGATTCCTAAGTAAAAGTCAATCTCTTCACTCCTATCTCTAAGACCTCTGTCCTAATTCAGGTCCAGATTAGCTCCTTCCTAAATCCTGAAATTGCCTCCTAGTTGATTTTCTCACCTCCAGTCCTAACTCTCATCAATCCTCTTCAGAGACAGGCTTAAATGTCACCTCCTCAGGAAGGTCTTCCCTGTTCACCAGACCAGGTTAGATTTCACTACAGTACTCCTCTACCTCCCCTGGCCTAACACTTCAGAATGTTCTTGCTCAGGCTGTCTATCCTCTTAAGTCAGCTCCGGCATGAGGGAAGGGATTCACTCTCTCATACCACTTTGCTTTAATTCATCTAAGGCTTGGTTAAAATGACTTAGTGTATAGGATCTAACATGCTACTAATAATATGAACATATTTACTTCTTCAAATGCATATAAATGTTTTTTATGATCAATACTATACCAATTTAAATCTCACTGCTAGAAAAATTTTTGTCATATATTTTCTCAAGTCATCATATACAAAAGACACAAAAGTCTGTGATATTTTTTAATATCAGAAATAAGCCTTCACACTTGAAAATATGGAAATAACTGGATTTGGAAGAAACTGGCCTAACAAAATAAAGTGAAATATTTAAGAATAGAAAGCACTTCAGAAATAATGTGAATTGCCTAGAACAGAGATCAGCTTATAAACCCTTGCTATGTTTTTTAATTTCAGTTCAGAATTTGTGTAAACCACTAGAAATCCTAACAACTGAAAGGAGACAAATCCAACTACAGTCACCACAAGCAACATTAACCAGTGCAATACTGAACCACAGAAGAGAATCTTATGTCTTCTACCCTCTCCTCTAACTTTGCTCTTGAGTTAGCTAATTAAAGCCTTTCAGAGAAGAAAATTTGGATGACAAGTTCTTTTCGTTAGGCATGAACAATCCCAGATATCAATCAACACGTTAACTGCCATGTGAGTTGTATTTGACTCCTACTAGTTTTGAGCCTGAGGCCTCATGAAGCATGTGAAGACTCAATTCTCCAAAACAAATTCAGTAAGTATGTCGTGAGTTACATAAAACTCAACTTGTGTGCAGTATAAAAACTGATTCCAGCACCACATGAGTTGCATATAACTCACACACAGAAAACAATAAAAAATAACAAATTTTTCATTAAATTAGAAAGGATCATTTTGTTTTTGAAGTTTTCATTCTATTTTCATAATAAAACACCATGATCTCAGGGAAAAATTTTTTTTTTTCTAGTATGGCAGTCAATGTGTTAAAACTAGTTTTGATAGATAAACAATGAAGATAACCTACACTGAACTCTAACAATGCAGTAGAAAAGTTTGGGACAAGTTCCTTTCAACTTATGGGTAGCCATAGATAACTAATGTTTTCATAATGAAACTATCAAGGAAATTAAGAGTAGAAAATGTTAACTTTTCCATTACTCATTTATTCTATCACCCTTATACTCAAAACATTTGAAGGGCATTCTAATTAAAACTCATTCTGAATATGATCTGATCTGGAGAAAATATAAATTATTCATTAAGTGTTATTAGAATTAGGAATCATCTACAAAAAAATAAAGTTAGATCTACTCAGTGAACCAAAATAAACTTCAAAGGGGTTGAAGACTTACACAGGAAAAATGGAATCAATAGTTAAAGTAAATGCAAGATAATTTCTTTACAGCCTTGAAGTAACGACTTTCTGACTCAAAACCCTAGTCATAAAAGGAAACTGTGATGAATTTGACTACATAAAAACCAAAAACCTACGCATGGCCAAAAAGAAAAAAAACAGAACAAAATTAAAAGATAAATGTCAAACTGGCAAAAATATTTACTACTCCTCATACCATCAACAAAGGGCTAAAAAAAAAAAAAGATACAAACTGGCAGTACATGGAAACAAAAATATATATGAAAAGATGTTTAAAGTCACTTATAAAAAACATGCAAATTAAAACTCCTGAGATATAGAATCTACCTACCCAGCAAAATCCAGGCATTCAATAGCATACTCTAATGACAAGGCAGTAGGAAAAGAGGCACTTTATCCATTGCTAATAGGAGGGTAAACTGGTACAACCCCCATGGAGGGCAATTTGATAATATTCATTAAAATTATAAAATCATACCCTATGGCCTAGCAATTCGACTTTCGGGAATTTAGCTTGTGAATACAAATATACAGATAAGAAATGACAAAGTTACTCATTACAGTATTAATTATAATAATAAAAGATTATAAAATATGCATTAATTAGAGACTGGTTAAGTAAAGTATGGTATACCCACATAATGCAGTACTATACAACTATAAAAAAAGAAAATAAGGAAGTCATCTATTTACTATAAGGAAAGACTGCTGAGAGATATTAAATGTATATGTATATGAATTGAATGATATGTATTTGTATATTAAATGAATACATAGAGTATCCGAAAAAAACATATTTAAAAAACTTAAGAGTAACTACCTAGGGCTAAGATTAAGGAGTTGCGCAGTATTCAGTGAATTTGAAACAGAAATAAGAGCAAAATTTAGCCCTATGTACCATTTTATACCTATTAAAATTTTTTAAAAGATTTGAGGCAAGCCTGGACAACATAGCAGGCCTCTGTCTCTTGGAAAAAATAAATAAACAAACAAAATCACCTCACTGCAAATAAGCAGTAACTTTACAGAGGGAAAAATAAGGATATTAATATGAACAAAACCCACAATTCTAGGATACTATTTCTGACAATAAGTAAACATTTTGCATGTTGCCCTTCTATAATATTTTGAAATGGATAGTTGAAATAGAAAGTGAGGTTGATTTTAATAAAAACATATCCCATTTCCAAATAGTAGTTTCTAAATGCTTTAGCTAGTATGTAATATCCCTAGAATGATAAGTTACTTAGCTGCGGAACTTTGGCACCTATGCTACTAAAAAAAGTTTTTTGTTGAACACCATTAGTGAGCTTGGGAATCTTTGGGGACACCAGAAATTGATACTGAACGACGTGGAAGCTCCCACTTCCCAGCTCCCCTCTACCACGGATAACCTCCCTAATTTGGATGACTCTTGTTTTTTTAAATTGTTTCTTAATGCCTTTCTAAAAATCTCTTAAAAAGTAAAATTTCCTGAAGACTTAAATTCAGGCTCTCAAGGAGGACCTGTGTGTAATGGTTAATGGAAACTAGCTCCATAATAGAAAAGAAATCCAGGACACCCCAACACATCAAACACACCCAGGCCATCTTCAGATTACACCCAGTAACTGCATTATACCAGTAATGTTTCCTTTTCATGAAAAAATAAGCAAACTAATATTACAAGTGAAATGCTACTCTTGATTTAGTCTTGTTAAAAGCAGCAAAATGTACAGAGACACTTTAAAAAACAATCCATCAAAAATCCATTAAGTAGAAAAGATGAAGCCAAGGCACTTAATTCTCTGCCCTCAAAGACAGGATTTTAAAGTTTTCCCTAATTCTCATGATTTCCCCTTCTAAAACAGCAACACTACTAACAACAGAAGCTTCTCAAAGCAGAAAAAACATTTCAGCAAAAGCAGGTCAATTACCTGTGAGATGAAGGAATTAAAATATAGCAGTCTCTTCCCAAGTTCGACCCAGTTGTTAGTCACCCCTCTTCCTGCCACCTCCTAAATCTAAAAAAGTAACCTGGAATTTCAGTTGCCTGATTCACCATTTTCCTCTGGTCTGGGATCAATGAAGTGTTTACACATACATATACACGTGTGTGCATGTGTGTGTATACATGCATATGCATATAACATATATGTGGTCTAAATTGTGTATATGTATAAAATGTTTTAAATCAGCAGTAACTAAAAAGGAGTTATTTTTTTTTTTTTTTTGAGACAGAGTCTCACTCTGTTGCCCAGGCTAGAGTGCCGTGGCGTCATCCTAGCTCACAGCAACCTCAAACTCCTGGGCTCAAGCAATCCTTCTGCCTCCGCCTCCTGAGTAGCTGGGACTGTAGGCATGCGCCACCATGCCCGGCTAATTTTTTCTATATATTTTCGGTTGTCCAGCCAATTTCTTTCTATTTTTAGTAGAGATGGGGTCTCACTCTTGCTCAGGCTGGTCTCGAACTCC
>CAUYSK010111845.1:0-11732 GCA_963575035.1 Avahi laniger
AAGAGACACTTTGCCCAGCTTAATGGATATCCCACCAGCAGGGGAGAAGGGCAGAGAGACAGCACTTTTCTCTGCTCGGAGTTTCTCAGCACCTAAGACGTGCTGGGCAAAGTACTGGGCACTTCATACGTAATGTCCCAAATAATCCTGGGCATTGGGTCTTACTGTCTCCCTTGGACAGATGAAGACACGGAGATCCAGGGAGACTGGAGTGAGCAAAGGTCAAACAACTCCTAATAGAAGATAGAACAAGTGTTCTTCACAGCAGGGGTAAGACATAGATCCAGGGAGCTCCTCCTTCATCCCATCGCTGCTGCTTCCGATGTTTGGGAAGGAAGGAGGGATAGCAAATGCGTCCATCAACAGTGGAAGCCAGAAGTGATGAGGTGGGGGCAGGGTTCCTGGCGATTAAGCCATATCAGAGACTCAAACTTTCATGCACATTGGAATCACCTGGAGGGCACTGTTCAGGTGAACCCCATACCAACGAAATCCTACTGCTTGGTTTGGGATCCAGACACTGGTAATGTTAAAGCTCTCCAGGTGTTTCCAATGTGCAGCTGGGCACCACTGTGCCATATACCTCCTTTCCCTCTTACCTTCGCCTCTTCCCTCTGGGCTCTGAGATACTGACATTAAGAATTAGGCACAGTGTTCGCTAGATGAGCACATCTCAAATTGGAGGATGTGTAAGTATAACCTGGGGAATCTTTAAAAGCACAGATTCTTGGCTTCTAACTCCAGATGTTCCGATTCAGTAGCTCCGGGGTGGGGCTTGAGGCTCTGCATTTCCAACGAGCTCCCAGGTGATGCTGCCGCGGTTGATCTGGGACCACGCTTTGAATGACAAGGCCCTAGAGAGCTGTGGTGCTATGTTTCCTTCACAGGTCGAAGAGCATTTCTGATTTTGGCATCTACACCAGAATTGATGGGTTCACTACAAACCACAGACTTGGGGTAAATTGATGAGTGTTTGGAACGATGAATTTTAATTCAGTTTTCACCGGGAAATTTCCATTAAGAAAATTATTATCTCCTCAGATAACAACAGGAACTGTACACTCATACCAGGATAACTGGCATACACGGTGATAAAGAGAAGTGCGTCACAATGTACTGTCATCAATTCAGACAGAAAAAGAGATGAAGGCTCCTTGAAATGGCACTTGGAGAGGTAGCACTTTGGACGTCCCTCTGCTTCTTTAGCAGGTCCATTGGGCGGGCGCTGACTTACTGGAAATGGTTCAATCATTCCCTTTGCCTTCCGTGTGTCACAAATTTGTATGTCACCCAAGTCAATAATAGCATCTCGAACCTGAACGGGAACACACAGCAGGAAGCAGGCGCTGGGGGCAAGGCGCACCGCAGGCTGAATGTAACCAGCGAAGTGTCAAGTGAAAGCACGAAGCTAATGAGTCTTGACTTTTCAAAAATTGAAAATACGTCACTCAGAATGAGGCCCTGGGGCGACAGTTTGGATCAGTGGTTCTCAACAAGGATGACCAACCGTCTTGGCTTTCCTAGTACAATGGCAGTTTTAGCACTGAAATTCCTGCATTCTGGGAGATGCTTAATCCCAAATAAACCTGGGTGGCTGGTCACATATTCTCCACTGTGGTTGTGCAACGGAATTGCCTGAAGAGCTTTAGCCTGGGACGTGGCCCGAGAGATTCTGGTTCAATTGGTCTTGGGCATTGCAGTTTTTAAAAGGTCCCTGGGTTATTCTAATGTGAAGTTAAGAGGAAAAACTTCTGGCATAGATAATGTATGTTCATTCATTTATTTACGCATTCAAAGACATTGATTTCAATGCCTTCTTCTATGGCAAGCACTATGCCAGTATGAAGACCTGGATGAATAAGACAGAATCCTTTGTCCTGAGAAGACAGAGGCCTGTAATCAAACATACCACTTCAAACAATAATTCATGAATCTGCTCAACAGATATGTACTGAATACCTTCTGTTCCGGGAACCATTTTGGCATTGAATATCCAATGGTGAACAAGATCACCAAGGGCACCCTCTTCACAGAGCTTACATTCTACTGGTGGTGGGGCAGCTCTCAGAAAATAAACAACTGAACTAATAAGCAGTGTCTTTTCAGACTGTGTAAGTGCCATGAAGGGGCAGCCCTACCCCCAGGGTATGTGGGCCATGTGTCTATATAAACAAATCAATGTGGCGGCACCATTCTGGCTACCCAATCTTGCATGTTCCAGTGACAGAAATATTGTCGCAGCCAGCTGGAGCCATCTGCTGGCCAGACTGCCCTCCTGCAGTGAGGGCTGGACATGGAGTCGTTGGGTAAGCTCGTAGGTACAAGTATGAAAGTTCTTTGGGACATCCTGGTTGATTCCATGTGGGAAGAGGAGGATTAAAAAATGCCCTGAAGTATTGAAAGGGATCTGGAGTCCATGCAGGTCCTGGTTTGGGCTCTGGGGTGGGTCCTTCAAAGCAGCAGGCTAGAGGTGGTAAGGATAGTGACCAGGGTGGGGGAGGACTGCTCTGTTAGAATGAGGAGGCAGGAGGCCTGCCTGCGAGTAACATCTGAACTGAGACCTAAGCGATGAGAAAAAGCCAGTATGTGAAGAACTGTGGGAAAAGCATTCAGGAAGAGGAAACATCAAGTGCAAAGACCCTGATGTGGACATGAATACAAGTTGGTATAAGACATACATATTATAGTTTTATTATTTTCTCTTTCTGCAGGAGGTCAGGGAAGATTTAAGTGCATAAATAATAACCACATGGAATTTAAGAGATTAGTTCAGTAGACAAATGAGATGAAGAAATGCATCTAGCAAAGGAAACAGTGTACGCAAGGACTGGAGGAGTGAAATAGTACAGTGTATTTGAGAAATTCATGGGAAAACATTGTACCTATACGCTTGCGGTGTAGTGTGGGTTGAAGCTAACATGGAAGGATTTGTGAGTGATGTGGAAGAGTTTCCCCTTTATCCTGAGGGCATAGGAAACTGCTTTGTCTTTGAAACAATGCAGTCATGTTTGTGTCTTAGAAAAATCCCTTTGGCAGTGCAGTGTGGAGGATGTATTGGAGATGCGAGAAAGAGTAGTTGGGAAAGTTTTGCAATATTCTAGGGAAGGGATAATGAGGACCTGAAAGAGAAGCTGACACAAAGGGATGTTTAGAAAGCAAAATTGATAGCCTTGGGTGATATATTTAAAGTCAGGAACAAGGGAGAAAGAGAATTCAAAAGTAATCTCCTCATCTCTAGCTTGGAAGCCCAGGTATATAAGGGCCAACTGAGATTGGCAATGGAAGATAAAAGTAAGCTTTTTTTTTGAGCAGCAAAATTTTATTACTGAATATATTGGACTTGAGGTGTCAATCCAGAGGACATTGGTATTTAGGTCTGGAGCAAGGGAACAGTCAGAGTTGAGGACAGAGATTTGGAAACATTAGCGTGAAGGTGACAAGAAGAAGAGAGCAAAGGATAGACAATTGAATAAAATGAATATTTAAAAGGAATGAAAATAAAACAAATTGTTGGAAAGGGACCACCAAAAACAGTCAAAGAGATAGGAAGAGAACCCAGAGATCAGGGTCCCTTAAACTATGAGAAGAGAGATTTTTCAAGAAGGAGGGAGTGCTCAGTAGAACAAAGGCTGCCAAGAAGGCAAGTGAAAGAGATTGGCCTCCTTCTTTACAGCTCTGCTCTGTTCCTGGCACCAGCTTATGTATTTTTCGGTTTATTTTTTTCCTTCACTAGAATGTGAACCTCAGGAGGTTGGGGGTTTAGTCCACTTTATCCACCATTGTTTTCTTACAGTCCAGAACAATGCTTAGCACATAATAAGTGTGTCTAAGTCTGTTTGGGATTTTATAACAAAATACTATTCAGTGGGTGGCTTATAAACAACAGAAATTTATTTCTCACAGTCCTGGAGGCTGGGAAGTCCAAGATCAAGATACTGGAAGATTCGGTATCTGGTGAAGGCCCCTCTTTCTGGTTCTTAGATGGCACCTTCTTGCTGTGTCCTCACATGGTGGAAGGGCAAGAGGTGTAACTTGGACCTCTTGTATAAGGGCACTGATCCCATGCTTGAGGGCTCTGTCCCCATGACCTAGTCACATCCCAAAGGCCCCACCTCCTAATATATCACCTATGGGGCTAAGATCTCAACATACAAATTTTGGGGGGACACAAACATTCAGACCATAGCAAGGTGTTTGATAAATATTTGTTGAATAGGTAAATGAACCTGGAAGTATGGTTTGGATTTGACAATTAAGAGGTCTTGGGTGATATTAGTGTGTGTCCCTTTAGCAGAGTAAGGGATTAGAAGCACGTCTGCAACCTCTCCCTTCAGGTAAAGTGGGGGTGGGATGGGATAAAGGGGAAGATAAGGCAAGTATGTAATTGCTATATCGCAAAGAACAGAGTGGTAAGTGCCATAGTCGCTGCACCAATAAGAAGTCCAGAGCCCTTCCTGTGACTGAAATCAGGGCAGCTCAAAGGAGGAAGTAGAATTTGGCCAGAGTCGGGGAGGATGGTGGAGACCTGGGCAAGTGGAGTTTGTAGTAGGTTAACTGATAGAACCCGGAAGATTCCCATGTCCTCTTCCCGGGAACCTTTTATGGCAAAAGGGACTTCACAGTGTGATTAAGTTAAGGATTTTGTGATGGAGAGCTTATCCTGGATTATCCAGTGGGCCCAGTGAGACGTGAGCACAAGGCTCCTTATGAGAAGGAGGCAGGCGATCAAAGCAGTAGCAGATGTGACAGTGAAAGCAAGAGGTGGGATTGACGCAAGGAAGGAGCCGTGAGCCAAGGGATGGAGGCAGCACCCGGCAGCTGATAAAGACAAGGGAGTGATTCTCCTGGAAGCCTCCAGGAGGACAGCCCTGCCCACACCTTGGCTGTAGACTTCTGATCCCCAGAACTGTAAGAGGATAAACTTTCGTTGTTTTAAGCCACCAAATTTGGATAATTTTCACAGCAGCAATAGGAAACTAATACGGAGCTGCTATTGCAGGCAGACAGACCAAGAAAAAGAGGGAGACGGAAATGAGAAAGCAAGTATTTCTTTTACAATTTGGCTGGGAGGCAGAGCAAAACTCTCAAAATTTAATGTGCATGTGACCTACCTGATCTTGTTTCAATGGTAGTTCTCATTTGGCTGGTCTGGGCGGTGTCCTGATTCTGTTTCATTAGACAGCATTCATCAGTTTTCTACTGTCATAAAAATTAGTATATATATCCTTCATCCCTTTCCTCTCTCCACCACTCAATTTTAGATTATAAAATTATATTTTTAGTGTTTTTCTTTGTGCTATTAAATATTATAGTTCTATGACTGGTGCTTGAATTGCTAGTAATAAATTATAATCTTGATTACAGAAAATAAAAAGTACAAATATTTTATTATTAAAATGAGGTATAAAGCCTACCACCTCTGTCTCTATCCTTCTTTCCTCATCCTCTCAACATTTTTTTTTAATTTTTATATTATACAACAAGTGACAATTACATTTCTTTCTGTTATTCCAATTCCTATTTTTGTTTTTACCTTAGTTCTGTTAGGTTCCAATATCAATGGTCACACTTAGATTTTGTTTGTTTTGTTTTTGCCAGAGCGTAGTACCCAAGCATTTCTTGGTTGGTAGGTTGAATTGTTCTCTACTAGGTTTTTCAAGAAGAATGTATGAGAATAATATTGCCAGAGTTTTAGAATGTTTCAAACTGTTTTGCGGTAGTCTTTATATTTGAATGATTCTGGCTCAACTTTATATAAAATCTGTTGTTCTGTTGTCTCCTGGCATTGAATGTTACTGTATAAAGACCTAAGGCCACCTTTATCTCCCCCCTCATAAAAGACTTGATCATTTTGTCTGGTGGACCAAAGTATACTTTATTTTTCTTTCAAGCTTAGTAACTTCACTGGGATATATCTGGGCATTGATGATTCTAGATCATTGATGATTTCCTGACATAAGGTGGCTCTTTCCGTATCTAGGTCAAGTTTACAATTTTGTTTAAACAAAAACATTCCTAAATTATATTTTTTAAGTATGTAATTATATTTTATAATATTTTGATCCATTATTTTGGTTTTATTCTTTGGAGACACCAGTGATGCTTATGCTGGATCTCTGTTTTCTGTCATATAATTTCTCTTTAATTCTAATTAACTGATTATCTCCATTTCATTTCATTTTTCTTTGTTTCTATTCTCTGTGTCCTGCACTGAGTTTTCCACAACGTGTATTTGATCTTGCGCCATCTCTCATTTCATCTGCAATTCTGTGATAATCTTATTTTTTCCCCTGTACATCATTCCTGAGGGCTGCTCACATTTTATCTCCGCTTGCTGCCTCTTCGGCTCTTACCTGAATTTTGGAATTCCAACTTTGAAGTATTTCTTCAAAGATGAACACTTCACTGAGACTTAACATTTTTAAAGTTTATGTTACAATATTTATTCATAATGTTCATCTGTTTCCTAGAAACATTTTTATAAAGAGTATTTTTCTGTTAATACATTTGGCTCTTTTGCTATTTTTTTTTCTTACAGCATCTCTGTATGTAGTCTATGCTAATCCCTTTTTATTATTTATCATTTAATGAGTATTCCAGGCTAGTTATTATCACAAGTGGGAGGCTTTCTTCTAAGCTACTACAAAATCAAACTCCCTCCTGCAAGAAGGCTTATCTGCATACTTGACTATGTAGCCCACCTCCTCTCTTTCTATGTACTAAGCCAGACCAGGAGGGACTCCCGCCACACCCAGCCCACTCTTGTCCTTGCCCATGCTGTTCCAAACAGTGGAGACAACTTTGGATCTTAGGGTGTTATTCACATCCAGGCATGTCAGTTTTGTTGCTTTCTCAGGATTGCCACTGCTGATCCCTCTCTCCTCAGCTTGCACCCCTTCCTCCCACACAGTTCCTGCATATACAAACATTTGGAATTTACTTCCTAGTTTCTCCAAAAATGCAGTTTACCTGTTGTTTTTCCTCTCTTTTCCCTATTAGTTCTCAAAGCTCTCTAGGATAAGAGGAAAAGGATGGTGAGTTTATACAGTCATGCCTATGTTGGCAGTTCTGAAGGATTTTGGAGGCAGGAGAGTGTCTTGATCAGAGCTTTGCATTGGTAGTATTCCTCTGATTGAAGTGTGGAGGATGAATAGGGTACGAAGCAGGAAGATCCCTTATGAGGCCATTGCAATAAATCAAATCGAAACTCCTGAAGGCCTGATGGTGCTGAGCAAGGAAGGAAAAGAAGGGACAGACATGACAGATACTACAGTGGCACAAAATGCTCAGCATTAGCAAGAGCTTCCTCCAACAAAGGGAGGAAGAACCTGATGGAGGCTTCGAGCCTGGATAACTGAAGAGATAGTGGCTACATGAACAGGAATGGGGAAATCAGGTAGAAAATCTGTTCCTTCTTTTGGAGGAAAAACAATTCATTTGTTTTTATTTTTATTATTTGTTTTTTGAGATAGTTAATTTGATTGACTGTGAGGTGCCTAGTGACACCCAAGGGAGCTGTCCAGTAGGCATTCAGAAAAGGGGTGCAGGGAGGGAAGCCAGGGTGGGAGGAAAATCTAGAGATTTTGATGCAGATGTGACATTTGAAGTCAGGGTACTTCGAACGTTTGGCAGAAGGTGAAGGGAAGACATAAGAGGGTCTAATGAAGGAGACGAAGGAGTGGTCAGAAAGGCGGAATACTCAGGATCTCTGACACCAAGAAAGATTAAAACAAATATAATTATCATCATACAGTGAGAGCCAATTATATGTGGGGCACGTTGCATATATTATCTCATTTAATGCTCATGAAAAATCTGTACAGAGTATGTTCAGCCCCACCTTGCTGAATGGAAAATAGGCTGTGAGAGGTGAAGTAACTCATAGCGCTGGGCTTGAAACTGAGGTCTTCCCTTAAAGTAGGAAAGAGTTGCAGGAAGAAGTAGATAAAGTCAACACTGTCAAAGTTGCTGAGAGGTTCAGGAAAGTGGTCATTGAGATTAGAAGACCATTTGGAGTCTTCAGGAGTATGGAAAACTGTGTGAGTAAACTGAGTGGGGTAGCATTTGGAAGGTAAGAGTTTGCAGAGCAAGTGAATGAGTCAAGAATCTAGAGTGGGAGGTGGTGAGGAAGGTTGCCGGGAGGCAGACGCACACTACCTTTTGGAGTTCAATGGTTAAGAGGAGAAAGTTAGATGCCACCTTGAGGGACTTGGTGGAGAGGAGCCAGGGTCTTCTTAGGTGACGGAGGCTGAAGATATTTGTAGCAGAAGGGAAAAAGACCACTGAAAAGGGGGATATTGAAAATGTAAAGGGAAAGAGAAAGTGTGTGCTGGGTGGGACCCTCGAGCATGGAGGCCAGGAAGTAGTTAGATTTAGCCCAGAAGAGAGGTCTTCAGAGGGAGGAGGAAAAGCAAAGCGAGGGAGTGAAGAAATTAATACTCATGAGTGGAAAAGGATGCTAGGAACGGAGCTTGGCTCAACCTGAATATTGTGAGTGACAAGAGAGGGTGCCATCTGCTTAGGGTGAGAGAGAGGAGCGACTTGGAGGGAATGGAGGAATCTGGGGAATTGTTAGAGGATAAGGCTTAAGGAATGAGGCCAGAGTTAGGCCCCACTTGAGGAAAGACATCAGAAATATCCCATGGCATCACTGCATACGTGTTGCAGGAAATATGCATTTGGGGACTTGAGCATCAGTGTTTGGGGGGAATATTTTCTTTTATTTTTTAATTTTTTTTTGAGGCAGAGTCTCACTCTGTTGCATGGGCTAGAGTGCCGTGGCATCAGCCTAGCTCACAGCAACCTCAAACTTCTGGGCTCAAGTGATCCTCCTGCCTCAGCCTCCCGGGTAGCTGGGACTACAGGCATGTGCCACCATGCCCGCTAATTTTTTATTTTTATATATATATATATATATTTTTTAGTTGTCCAGCTAATTTGTTTCTATCTTTTTAGTAGAGACGGAGTCTCGCTCTTGTTCAGGCTGGTCTCAAACTCCTGAGCTCAAATGATCCGCCTGTCTCAGCCTCCCAGAGTGCTAGGATTACAGGCGTGAGCCACCGCGCCCGGCCTGGGGGGAATTTTTAAAAAAATATCTTGAAGGTCGCTAAATGCTTCAATGAGTTGTAAATGGAGGCTGTGGACCCTCTTTAGGAAAGCTGATAAATAAAAAGGTCAGGCATCTTATCTAACTCGGATAGGTTAAGTCTGGTCCTGCTCGAAGGTGAGGATGGGTGAGGGGCAGGCCTCGCAGTGTCCATCGTCGTGCCACGATCCTGTGATGTATAGAGTAACGCCGCCCATCCTTAGAACAGTGTTGAGAAGCATTTCGTCTCGTTAGGGTCTTTGGATTTTTTTTTGTCTTATGTGAAGAAACTTGTCTGGATTAAATGTTCTTCCTATGGTTTCGATTCATTTCCATCAATTTACTTTATTTGCAGATGTTGCAACTAAATACGATAGGGCCTAAGGCAGTTAAAATCCATCCTTTTATTAAAAGACATCAGATTCTCTACCTACATGAAGATCACCAAGGTGGAAGGAAACAAGCCCTGTCATGTGACCTGGGTTGCTAGGAGATGCCTAGGATGGTCTCCCACAGTGGAGACGCTGCCTGCCCTGGGTGAGCCTCTCTTAGGAATGTGGCTGCTACACGGAGAAAAACCATATTAAAGACCTGAAACATACGCATAAAAAGTAGATGAAGTCTGTGTATAATTTATTCTTTGTTCTATTTTCTTACCCTGAATGACAACTATCTCCTCTTGGTAAAAATAACTTTAGTTGAATCCTTGGAGAAAGTTAAAAGGAATCAGGAATATTTGAATTACTGTTAGCTGAAGAAATGCCTATTTGACTTATAGGAGACAAACAAAACAGGCAGCTTAGTGAAATGAAGCTCTCTGTGGGAAGGCAGGTTTTTCTTTTTTGGTTTATCTTTAATAAACGAGAAAGATAATAACTAACATTTCTTTCATGCTTGGCTTGTGCCAGGCAGTTTCTAAGTGTTAATGAGTTGAATTCTCACAACAGCCTAGAGGGTGCCATTATCCCCATTTTACATATGAGGAAACCAAGGCACAAAAAGTCCAAATTCAAGTAGCTAGGAAGGCCCGGAGATGAGATTCAAACCCAGGCACTCTGGTTTCAGAGCTGAAATTCTTGACGTCTTCATTTTACTGCCTCTGGGGTTAGGAAAGCGGAATCTGGTCAGCCTTTTGGGAAGAGAGCTGGATTCCCAGAGAGGCTCATTTCCTCGGCAAATTTCACCGAACTCCAATTCTTTCCCAGCCTTTATTGCAGGCACTGGGGAAGAGGGTTGGACAACGTCTCTACCCTCAGGGAGGAAACAAAAAAATGTGTACACACGCACACACACACACACACACACACACACACTCACATAGATAGATAGATACAGAGATATTTTCCCCCCTCCTGAGTTCTACTTTGGGTTCTATTAGTGAGTCTCTCTTTTGGACAGAGTCCTTTCAAGGCTACCTAAATGTCTATGCCAGTTTCTGAAGTGACTCAAAATGAACTCAGTGTTCTTCATTTCCTCCGGAAGAGCAAATACAGATTCTATATTGGACTCCACCCACACCTGCCAGCCCCATTGATCCCAATCACTCCATCCTGATTGAAACCCCTCCCTGATAAACATAAATTAAACAATCATGCTGTAAAAATGAATACCTACAAAACAGGTACTTAGGTGATACTTATTTTATAAAGAGAGTCTCTTTCACAAAAGTATTTGAATTTGTATGAGCATGTAAAGATGAGGCTGCTCAGAAGACACAGTTTACAAATACGTTTGAAGGAAGTTATTAATCAGATAAAATGATGTTTACCTGTAAGGGCAAAATGAACCCTGTTAGGACATTATTATACCCTGTTTATGTGGACATTCTGATTTTCAGTATTAATAAAAATTTTTAAAAGTAAATTCCTCTAAAAATTAATTGGCATACTGTTTATTTTATTTGGTTGATGTGAATGATTAGGTGTCATTGAATTTTCATAAAAAGATGCTTACTGTATAGTGAAGCAGTAATTTTCAGAATTAAGTACAGATAGTCCCTAAATCACCCAGGGCACACACACACACAGAAGAATTGCTGATGAGTATTAGGAGTGGTTCTCTGACAGAGCTTAGGGAGCCAATCAAATGCTATCTTCTGTTGAGGCTTTCTCTGCAGACACTCCCCTAGGTGAGCTGAAACTTGCAGGGGCTAAGATATAAACAAGATGAAGTCAATTTGTTGCAATGCAAGTGTCTGAATTTAGATACAGAGGCTATGTTTGGATTGTAAGAATGTGATTATTTTATAGGAACTTAACTTGAGAGGATTGGTTGAGTATTTTTGCCTGGGCAGCCTTGGCCATGGACATGGGATATTTTTCTTAAGAGCCATAACCACACCCCATTAATAAAGTACCTCTGGCACTTCCCTCGCGCTGCCTGGTGCAGCAGTTCTCTGGTGGCACCTGATGCAAGCTGCTGGCAGAGCTGTTGCACCTGGCCTGACTGGTCAGGGCTGGCTGGTGGCTCCTCAGGGATGATCAAAAGCCACTTCTCTCCATTCTTGGGATACCTCACTTAGTAGAATGCGTTCCAGCTCTATCCAGGAGTATACAAGAGGTGCCATATCACCATTGTTTCTTAAAGCTGAATAGTACTCCACAGTATACATATACCACATTTTATTAATCCACTCATGTATTGATGG
>CAUYSK010111852.1:0-26517 GCA_963575035.1 Avahi laniger
ACAATCAACATTAAAATCTTATTTGTTTTACATATTAAACATCCTAGCCTTAATAAAATCAATACATTATTAACAAATGTTTCAACAATTTTAAAATTGGCCTTTTTTGTTTTCCTATACTTTTCTAAGCATATTTGGAGAATGTACCTTAATAAAATTTTCAACAGTTTTTTTTTTAAGCTGGTTTTTTTTTATTTCAGCATATTATGGAGGTACAGATATTTAGGTTACGTATGTTGCCCTTGCCCACCCTCCCCCCCAAGTCCGAGTTTCAAATATGTCCATCTTTCGGGTGGAGCAGTTTTTTTTAAACATGGTCAATTAATCTTGTTAGTCCTTTCCAGAAAGACATGCTTTATTTAGAAATAATTATTTTTCATTTTATAGCATCCTCATTTTCCTTAGCACAATTTATTAAGTATGTTCAATTTTATTACCTCCATCGATACATAATTTTTTTAGTGGACTCTTTAATTATAGCTGCAAGTATTTGCCTGTGTTATGATTCAAGCTTAGACTGGCTACTGTCCATCAGTTTTCACAAAGAACAGACAGTGCCTTCTCTACCAGTTTTGTTTATTTTACTGATTACTGCTCTTTCCTGAGGAGTAGTACAGTATAACTCAATGAATAGTCTAAGTTCAAACAAATAACATTCATTTAACAAGCATTTATTAAGCACTTCCATTTATTAGCTACTGTGGATATAGAGATAAGACACAATTCATAAATATTCAACTTCGTTGTTCTTTTCTAGAAATTTCTGGATTTGTACTTTTGCTTTCATCTCCAGAATTTTACACCTAGTTTGCTAAGGCTTCATTAACTGTTGGATTCTTGCCCTTCACCACTGTTAGTTCTGTCCTTCACTGCTGTGAAACTCTAATTCATTACTGGTTCCTTCCTTCCATTCCTAACCATTTATTGAGTTTAGCATTTTTAGATTACTAACTCATTTTTAAATAATAAAACTTAGATAGAATCACTTTATCTTTACAAAGGACTTTATTCTTCGTGGATGCCTGAACTCTTTATGAGCACAGATGACTTCCAGAAATAATTTTAAACATATTTACTTATGAAAAATTATACAGTTCATCTTAGTAACAACTGCAGAGAAAATCGAAAGGAATGCTTCTTCTTCTTCTGTTATTGCAGCTTACTGTGAGGGTTTATTCTGCCGTTGTTTGTATTATTACTAAGTAGGTGTGATATGAGCAGTTGGCTGCACATCAGTCTTTTTTAGCACAACTTGTATAAATATATAGTGACTCCTTTCAGTAGCATGCTTTTGGAAGAACAACAATAGAGAAGAAAGCTTAACAGCTTTATAGCTTTTCATCAACTGCCTGTTTTCAGTGATTACATTAAAAGAAAAACAACTTGGCTCTAAATTTCAACATCAATATTAAGTAAATACCTTAAAACATCTTTGTGGTAGCCTCAAAAATCAGTGAACTCATACAGATCATATTCTAAAAGCAGTTTGTTGAAGGTAAATATATCACTATCTCCAGAGGGAATTGTCTCTTCTTCCTTAACAATCTCCTGGTCTGTAAATCCGTCAGCCTAGGAAAATTATGACATTGACTTTTTTATGCAGATATGCTGAAAATGGAACTAGGCAGAAATAAAAAAGTTGTGTATCGTTTTTATATTTCATATATTTATGAAAACTGGTATATTTGTAATATAGGATTTTATTTATCTATTTAATTTCCTCTAATTTGTCACTTGTATTTATACCATTTTTCATTTTAAAAAACTCTTCTAATTTCTATTGCTGTATTAGATCATTATAAAACAGTGTTTATTGAGTACTTATAATGCAATGTCAATTTGCTAAACTAGAAGTTCCCCAGAAGGAACAACTAATTAAAACATTGAGAGGTCAATATTACAATTTCCCATGAAAGGATGCCACATATTGAAATTTACACTTTTACTGTATGATGAAAATATTCAAGAAAATTGTTAAGTATCTTACTCTAAGTCAGAGCTCTTCTGATTTTGTTTCCTTATTTTCATACTAACTTTTAACATACTATAGTTGGAATGTAGTTAGTCTGAAAACCTCTTTCCCACAACACTCTGTGCTTATCTCCCTTTGTCTTCCAGAGATACTGTATCAGTGCCAGAAGTGGCCTAAGGAGCCTGTGCTGCCAACATTTGTGTAATTTGAGATCCACAGGAACTCCATCCAGCGGTCCCCTCTGTTGCATGTCACAGTGGCTGAGATTTCATCAGTCACTTTGAGCTTTAAAGGCCTTTTTAGTTTCCAAAAGTCCCTTACTACAATCTAAGTACCTAGGAAAAGTGGGGTCCTGCAAAAGTGGGCATGCGTTGTGTGATGGGAAGGAATAATGAGCAGAAAGCATTCAAGCTAAAATGCCAGCTCAGCCCTACCTCACCTTCTGCCTCCTCAAATGCTCTTTTTTTCCATAGGACACTTGCTTAAGTTTTCAATCTTTTAAACTCCCCTCCTTTCTGCTTCCTTTCACAGCCAGGCTTCCTCTTCTTGCATTCACTCCTCAAACCTCAGCAGTCCGGAGTTCCTCATTCCCACACAACTGAAACTAACTTCTCCAGAGCCGCTATCAAAATCCCAATGCAATGTTAAAGGTCTTCTCAGAATGTGTTATTCTTGCTTTTCTGGTGTACTTGATATTGCCACACCCTCCATTAAACTTTCTTCTTTTTAATTCTGTAAAACCACCTTCTATAATACAAAAGCTGTTTTTACCTTCTCAGAGTCTACAGCTCTTTTTCTTACATCTGATGCTTAAATATAGGAGTATCTACGCTTCCATCTTTTTCTCTTCTCAAATCTGCAATGTAGCTCTGGTCCCAGACACATCTATAGCTTCTGTTGAGTATTTCCTGGTTAGACCTCTTACAAAAATGTACAACTTCCCTTGTGTCTACATGTCACACAGGCACCTCAGTTTTTATTACTGGACTTAGTGTTTACCCCACCTAAGTTTGCTCTATTCCAGTATTTCCTGTACCCTTTTATTGGATTGTTGTGGACAAATTTCTCAAGTGGGAAACCAGCAAAATGTGCTCTATTCTTCCCTTTCTTTTCCTGTCTCCAATTAGTCACTAAATCCAATACATTTTATCTTTAAATTTCTTGTACCCATCTCTTTCTGTCCATCCTCATTACCCTCGCAATATCAAGCCTGAATTATTAGTATTATTCCTGCTTCTTGTATTTTCCTTTTGGTTGTAGGATCTCAAAAATGATTGTTTTCAAATGTAAATCTAATTTTCTCATGTAGCTTCCCTTTATTATTTGCCTATTGCCTTTAGGAAAGGGTTCCAAATTTTAGTAGTCATTCATAATGTGTTTAGTAATTTATTTAGTAAAGTTGGACACTCACCCACTATGTGTGGGACTCACCACTGGAACAAAGACACAGAGTTCTGGAGCTCATGCTGTTTGTACTCTACAAGGCCCCCTACAAGCTACCCATTACTTACGTATCTGATCATCCCTACCAGGTTGTTTTTTTATTTTTATTTTATTTTATTTTATTTTGAGGCAGAGTCTCACTCTGTCACCTGGACTAGTGTGCCCTGGTATCATCATAGCTCACAGCAACCTCAAACTCCTGGGCTCAAGTGACCCTCTTGCCTCAGCCTCCCGAGTAGCTGGGACTAGAGGCATGCACCACCACGCCCAGCTAATTTTTTTCTACTTTTAGTTGCCCGGCTAATTTTTTTCTATTTTTAGTAGAAATGGGGTCTCGCTCTTGCTCAGGCTGGTCTCAAACTCCTGACCTCAAGCGATCCTCCTGCCTCGGCCTCCCAGAGTGCTAGGATTATAGCCATGAGCCACTGTGCCCGGCCCCTTATAGTTTATACAGTTAGCCCACTCCAGTACTGCCAATACTTGGGTTCCCGGACCCTTGCAATGCCTCCTTGGTGTATGTTTCAGAAATTCTGTCTGCCAGCAGTATTCATCTCTACTCTCTTACCCCCAACTCTCTTCCAACCTCATATGCCTCCTGGGTCCTCTTCCTTGCAATGGATTCCCTGTTGACTCCTCTCACTGTGCTTTCACGTCCTGTGGCGACTACCGCCTTCGAAGCATTTCCCTATGACATCTAGAACTGTGAAGCCATCTCCCATTGATGCCTCTCTTAGAGCAGTGACTTTGCTTAGAGCATCGTTCTGGCCTCTGTGCCTCACCCATTGTAGGCAATGAGTAAATGTTTGTTGAATGAACATGTAAAGGTCTGTGGTGAAAGCTTCTTGCCAGTCAATGTCATGTCATAGACCCGCCTGTAGGATTGGGTCTTTTTGAGGTATCACAATTCCTTCCTTGGGCCAGTGCCTAATGCAATCAAGAGAGGAGAAACCATGCCTCCTGAGATGCTGTTGAACTATTGGGATATTTTCTACTTATGCACATCATTACTTACTTAGATATCTTTTGTCAGCTCATGCACCTGCTGTGCCTTCAAATATTATTCCAACAGGAAAGTCTGGAAAATGTTTAACTATTAGAATAAAATCACTATTATATAAATATTCCTTAAAATTAAATATATAAGCATGTATTATATACATATGTGTATATATATTTGTATTTACATAATACACATACACATTTATCATATATACTTATTTTTATGGTTTTATTCGTGGTGCAATATACTTTCTGAAAAGTTTAGCCCACCTTCCCCAGCCCCAACCTGTTGGTAAAAGCCTGTTAATTGTCAAAGAGAGATTTAGTGCCACAGAAAAAATCCACTACTTCTACTAGAAAATCAGCTTAAAACTTGTTTCCTGCTGAGGATGAGTCAGTAAAAGCTTGAAATAAAAAGACACAGAGACTGAACTGAAGTCACAGAAACATATTTCTGGAATTGCAAATAGCATATGCTAGTGCCTATGAACCAAAAATATGCATTTTATGAGTAATTCATAATATCTGAGTTCACTTTTGAAACTTATCCTTGATGTTTATATTATTCATTTTTGTGAATTTCTACCAGAGCCTTATAATTTATTCTACAAAAAGGCCCCAAACTTTTTGCACAAACTTTAAGGGGCAGTAACATTTCTTTTCATTTCATTTCATGTGTGGATGGCTGATATTGAGTTAAAGATTTTGAGAGTAATTGCAAAACCTTGATTTTCCATTTCAGAAAATTAAGGCACAGTGACCTTAAGTGACTTTTTTGATATTGGAGAATTACTGGTGGACTCTTCCAGGGCTGCTCCTATTACACCAGTCATATGGTTATGATTTTTTTCTGGATAATATCAGTAAATCACAAATCAAACTTGTATATTCTCTCTGTGTTGATCAAGGTTCCTACCTGATCCCACTCCCGGCGGCAGAACTAGCCAATTGTGCAGATCTGGGGACCCTCTGTCAAGGTAGGGAGCCAACGTCGTCCTCGGGAGTCTCTCTGCTTCCTGCATGCTGTTTTGAGGAATGTAGTTGTCATTGTTTTTATTTTTATCTTAATTTTCACTTGCAAAGCCAAAAAACCAGCAAAACAGAATTTCTGGATGTGTTTTAGTTGTGTGGGTGCACAGTGCATACAGTGTGGAGAAGGAATGCATTCACACCCGGGATGACCACATTTCCATAAAGCATCGCATTTTTAAAAATGTGAATGGATTATATGCTACTAAACAAGGGTTGATTTCATTTTTCCTCCCGTTTCTTCTCAAGAATATTGCAAAGGTCCAGTATAAATAAATACAATGGTCTAATATTTTGAAAAAGTATTCATGTCTATAAAACAAGGGGATAAAAGTAAGTTGAATATTCAGTTAAGTTTAAGACAGGGCAATGAGGCAATTTATGATGTGCATATAACTTAAATCTTAGGATAAAAATGGTTATACTAAACTGATGTCGATGTAACTATATTAATTATGCTTAATGACTAGAGCTTGGTCAGTATTGTAATTATACATTTTATGTTCTCAATAGTTGCATGCTAAATAATACATAATTAAAGTTATGCAAGTTTTAAAATAATATAAATATTTTGCTTTAATTTTATCATTGTCCTCCTAATTCCTCATGACCCTTTTTCATTCATTTATTCTATTAAATACTTTATGAAGTAGTATGTTCTATGTACCACATTAAGAATCATATCCATGCCTTTTGTAAAAGCTGGATCACTTATAAGACGATCGATCATAAATCAAAGGTGACAGGGTTACGAGTGAGACTAAACAAGGAGAAACCTACGCTCTCTTCTGTGGTTCCACTGTGGGGGTAGGGCAGGTGATGTGGGAAGGCTAACTCATTATTATCTCTGTTTTCCTTTTAGAGATATTATTTCTCTGATATTGATCAATACCCCATGAAAATTATTAAGTAGTTTCTTTACATGAACTCAGTGTAGTTTTTTTGTTTGTTTATTTGTTTGGTTTTGTTTTAGAGATGGCTCATTCTGTTGCCCAGACTGGAATGCGGTGACGTGATCGTAGCTCACTGCAGCCTAGAACTCTTGGGCACAAACAATCCTCCTGCCTCAGACTCACAAGTAGCTAGGACTACAGGTGTGTGCCACCGTGCTTGGCTAATTTTTTTTTTTTCTTTTTTGTAGAGACAGGATCTCTCTGTGTTCCCTGGGTTTGTCTTGAACTCTTAGCCTCAAGCAGTCCTCTCACCTGGGCCTCCCAAAGTGCTGGGATTACAGGAGTGGACCACTGCACCTAAGCTCAGTGTAGTTTTAAAATATTTATATGAAGTAGACCAAAAAAACTTAATTTTTTTTAGTTCAAGATCTGAAGCTTTGTTTTAAAAATTAAATTTTTTTGTTTGTTTAATCTGTAGTACTTACTCTTTGAATCAAAGGACCAGATTCCCAGATTTTTTTTTTCTCCCTTTGTCCTAAGTGACTAAAAAGCATTTTCATGATATACCTTTCCTTTCAGATAAACATAATTTGATCATAATAAAAAAAATAAAGACTTCAAAAAGAATTTTTATTCTTAAGTATTATATATTACTTTAGAATGGAAAATTATCTTAATGCATATTGGAATCAAGGAATTCAGTATTTTATATAGAGCTTTTAGAAGATAATTCTTTGTAATCATTTAAATACTTAAATGTTTTAAATTTAGGTAGTTTTTTTAAACTTAGAGATATATAACAAATGGTCATTGTATATATGAATGTATATCTAATACAAATATACATGTAAGGTGAACTAAAGGAAAATTATGTGTGTAGTTTATTTTGTATATAGCTCCACTAGAATCCCTTAGAAAAATATTATCAAAGCATTGCATAAGGATTTAATCTTTGAGAGTTTTAATAGTATCAGAAACATACCTATGACATAAGGCTGTAAGGCTTGCCCTATGAGATACTAAACATCAATGTTTAGTAAAGTTTTTGGGATCTTTGGATGAGTTATTTAGTCTATATATTTCATTATTTTTTGTTTTTCTTTTTACTTATCTTCTCAAGAAGAGATACATTTTCTTCTGAGATTTTATTTCACCAGTCTCAGTGTATCAGGCAGACTGACATAGTTTAGATAACTTTCAAGCCATAGGTCTGTACAGACTGCCTTCTGTAACTTTTTACAAACTCAAGAAGCTGAGTTCAGGAAAGATTTAGTAATTTGCTTTGTGATTGCCGACCTGTTAATGGCAGACCTAGGTCTAGAATCTAGCAACTAAATGTCGTTTCTCCAGTCCCTTTGCGCCAGCTCCAGACCTTTGTACCATATGGCACCAAAGGCCATGTGAACTGATTCTTAATGTGCCATAGAAAGTATTGCTTCATTTTACGCATCGTAACTTTGGAGTCTGTTGTATTTAGTAGCAAGAGATGGTTTCCATTCCTCCTCTGTGTATTTTCATGCATTAATTATAGATTGCTTATCCATATTAACTGTCATGTGCTCCTTGCAAAATTACATCTTTCTCATCTTTATTACCAGCTACTGTAAACTCTCCTAGCACTACACCACCCACTGCCATCACTAACATGCCTGTTACTAATAGACTCGATAAACAAAGGAATGGTAAGAAATTATTACCTTTTATATTTGTAGTGTGTCTAACATAAAAAGTTGTGTTCTAAGGGTGGAAATATGTAATGTTTCAACAAAGTTTATTGAAGTCAATCAGTGCATTTGTACAATTGCAAGACTAGTAAAACAAATAAGTATCACTTAACTTTGAGCGTCCCATTCTTACAACCAGCGAAGTAAGTACATTTCCAGTACTCTTTTTCTGCAGTTCTAGCTAAACTTTCTTTCAAAGGAAGTTTTAGGAGAGCTATATTTAATTAAAAGGAATTTACTTGCATTATAATAGAGATCTGAGAAAAAATTTTTGTCAGATTATTCTCTTCAGGAAACTAGTGTTTAAAGGATTTTATAAATTTAAAAAAACTAAATAATTTAATAATTTAATTTCTCACTGAAGTGAAGAAATGGTCAAACATTTGTAACATTTAAATCAATTTCCATAATAATATTTTGCTTTATGTTTTTATTTGTCAAAGAATAATGGTTAGATTGTGATTATATATTAACTAAATCATAAATCAATTTTAATGACAAAAATTAAAGTCACTTCCAATACTTCTTGACTTTTTTTTATCCATATATACTTTTCCACTTATATTATTTGTAATTTGCAAATACTGCAGTTATGTAAGGTAAGAAATGAACAGAAGAAAAGCCAGGTGAATTGGGTTATTATTAAATTTGCTACCTATATGGACCACTACATAGCCTTTTGGTAATCAGAGTTAGTGATTTCTTCTAATAAAGATAAATTCCAATCAGGTGATAACACCATTGCTTTGACTACAGTAATATTCTCAAATATGAGATACTAGAAACAAAGGCATTTTCTAAACCCCAATCATTTAGCTTGTGAGGCCAAGACATCTGTAATATATCACCAGGGACCCAAAACCCAGAGAAAAGAAACCCACATAGTTCATTTTTTCTTTTGGCTTCAGGGGTTACATCAACTTCCTCTGTAAGGACATTTAAATTCGAGTATGGAATATTTTACATAAAATACAGATATAAATCTCATTAGGGTTATAAAGACATCGATTCAGGGAAGTGTTTATAGTTATTCTGGTAGTTACACCAAGGAGATTTATGATGGAGCAAAAATTTCAGCAACCCCCAAGAAAGCAACAGCAGCTGAAGTTTCCAGTACATATTTCAGATGGACTCCAGCCAGTAGATGGGAATATAATTCCAACTAAGTATTTCACTCTTTGTATGAACATACAAAGAGCCTCTGTGACATTCTCCCTTTAGGACTGGCACATCCTCCACTGCCCAAGAACATTTATATGATGCTTCAGAGTCCTCGACTTGGTGGAGTGAAGCTGTATTCACTCAATCATCTCATTTCTGACATTCTTGAAGAAAGCCTTGTTCAATCCATCTCTCTCTGCGTCATAACCTTCACTGGAGTTTCAACAAAGCAAGCAAATGTTAGAATCAGTTAAAAAGGTTTATCTTGACCACATTAATGGGAAAAAAAATTGAAGTCAGATGATTTTTGACCAAAATGTAATCTCAGCATTTAGAAATATTCAAAAATCATTATGTGGCAGAAATATTCTCAAAATTGTGTACTCAAATTTGTGTACTATCTTAACATTTTTACCGTATACTTGAGCCACCTATACCATTTGCTTAATGGATTTTTTTTCCTAAATTGACTCCCTTTTTTACTTAAACATCTGCATTTACATGGGAAAATCAATTTCACTATTAGAAACTGAAACCAGTACTACTTGTTATGAAACAGAAGTGAAAAGTGAAAATAAATGTAAACACTGTTTTTGAATTCTCCCTATATTCTGTTGCCTTCTCACATCTCAAAGCCTGAAGCCTTCATTATCTTTTCAAAAAGGAAGAGCAGCAAAATATTAGGGATAGACTACAATGAAGATTTTTTGATGCAATCAAATTTGAAATAATTGAAAAGATTTTTTCACCTTGTGAATAAATGCTATTTTATGTCATGTCCTGTACTAAGATCATTTCATATGCTATCAACAATTTGTTATTCTTTGGGAAACTGATACAGTAAATATTCTTAGCTTTATTATCTGAAATATTAGAGAATCCCATATTGTTTACTGTAAGAAAGATAAGTATGACTGTCAAATCTGTTATCTGTGATATCCTGTCCTGTTAACTCTGGTCTGTCGGAGTTTTCCTGAGTTCATTAATGATATGCCAGTTGGGGAGAGGAGAGGAATCGAGACTGTTTAATAATCACATATATTTTCTTAGTATATCAATAAAATTTGTTTTCCTGGATTTTGTGAAATGTTCCTATTTTTCTGTGTAAAATTCTTTTTGTTATTTTCAGTAGGACTTCAGTCTGATTCTTTAGATTACTCCAGATCCTCACTTAAATTCGTCTGTAGGTTCTTAGAAACTGCAACTTTAAGTGAAATGATGTAATGGAACTGATTTTGCCATAGGCTGATTGATATAAACAAGAGCTAAGTTCCATCAGCATGTTCCTGGTCACAAAAACATCACCAAACTTCTAAATGAAGACCCAAAACACTTCTAATATTAAACATTGAAATAAATGTGTGCTATACATACATTTAAGAAAGATTAATGAAAACAAGAGAATTATCTACCCAATTTTTGATGAATCAGTGAGTGACAGCAGTTGTTATGGTGATGGGTTAAATCACAGAATAAATGTTTGCAAAGTGAAAACTGTGAGAAGCCCCTCCTCCCACCACCCAGTTCAAAATCAATCACAGACGTGGCAGCTCGCTGAGCGCTTTCCTACTGCATCTTCTATCCTTGTGCATTTCTGTGATTATCATAGATTTGATCAACTTTTATTTGATAATAATTTGTATTCATTCATTTCTTCATTTTCCACCCCACTTATGCTAGTCAAGGTCGAGTGTGGCCAGAACCTCTCCTGGCAGCTCTGGGTGCCCGGCAGGAACTAGCCCTGGCCAGGACACCATCCCATTGCAGGGCACACTCATATACACCATGCTCACTCTGGGATCTTTGGGATGTGGGAGGATGCCGGAGTACCCACAGAAAAACACAGATATGGGGAGAACGTGCCAATTCCACACAGACAGGGACCCTGGCCAGGAAATGATATTTTTTTCCTCACCCATGTTGTAACAAAGTGACCTTAAATGAAACAATGTTATTCGAAGACTTGCTATATATGCTAAGAAAGTTTTATCTTTTAAACTACTTTTCAGAAACATATTTCATGGATAATCTAGTTATTCCCATAAATAATGAACTTTTGTATCTTTTCCATTATATTCCCAAGTAAAGTTCTTGGACTAATTATTTTCATTCTAAACCATATCTTCTGTGCTTGAAATATCACTCTACTAGTACTGAATTGTAAACTACTGTGAGATTAGCACAAGCAACCCAAGTAAGGAATTAACTCCATTAGTCCTTGTTATCCTAAAAATCTAGCTTGCAAGTAACTACAAATTATAACACTGCTTCTAGTTTCTCACATATGTTTAGTTATTCAAATGATAAATTCCCTTGCAGATCATTTGTTTGGATCCAGCAATCCCTCTAGCTGCATATACCAAATAGCGTAAGGAGATTGTGTGTGTAGGGTCTGCAGGAGGCCAGTCGTGTTGTAAATGCCACTGCCGTACCGCGATTGCGTCATCACCAGTTCTAAGAAATAATCACAAATCTTAACATTTGGTTCATATTTTAATATCGATCTTTTAAAATAATACATATTTTAAACCTATTATTTCAAACCTAGATTTTACATCCTTGAATACAGAGTAGTATCATTTCTATATCCTTTAAGAAACTCTGAAAAGAACATTAAGAAGTCAATTTAAAGAAAAGGAAAGATTAATTGGAGAGAGACCTACAGAAAGGAATAGTGTTTTGATACCATGTCTGTAAAGGCGGACAGTGATTTCTACTTTGAAGTTCTACATGGCTGAAGGGGCATCTAAATGGAAAGTGGATATATTCCTAAATATGTCTTTTTTCAAGAAGCATCTATCATGAGTTCTTCTGGCCTGGATGTCATTATTGGGACAATGCATACATCTTTTGAAGTCTCTGGAATACGTGAAGATTTATGAATAGCTTTTGCATTGAGACACCACGGGAGTTGTTACATTTATAGGAGAAGATGACTCGACTGCTATAATAACATGGAAAATCCTGCATCGGTGTGTCTTAATTGTGCATTTCCACCACTGGCCACATTTAAGCCAATTATCTTGCCGCAATCCAAAACCCTTCTCACTAGCCCTTCTGTGGACAGTTTTTTAAATCTTGTTTTGACAGTTTACTCTTGACTATTTATCGTGATTACTTGTTGACTACCCTTTTCAAAAAATTTATATTAAGTATAACAAGGGTCCTTTGAGTAGTTTTTGGCAAAATTTACAAAATATCTCACTCTGAAACATCTAAAGAAAAACTACTTGAAAATTAGTTATAGCATGAGAGAATCTATAACAAAAGATACTGAATTATTTGGGATATTAACATATTTATTTGCTATAAACAATATAATTCTAGGGAGAGTACTCTTTGTAGGCTGTCTCTGCTATTGGATATCATTCCCATTTATAAAAACAGTGAACTGGCCGAAAAAGTGGAGCAGGAAACAGTTAAAATTTAAAGAAAATGTTTTAAATATTTGGATACCTCCATAAAATTTCAAAAATGTCAGTGATTGAAACTCCTGATTTTTAGTATTTTGCAATGTTTCCTAAGAGAGGGAACGAATACTACCCTTCTAACAAAAGCGTGCTTTAGGTCTCCATCTAGTGGTAGTTTTTCAGATGCTCTACTAGCATTGGTATACAGATGCTCCTCGACTCATGATGGGGTTACATTCCCATAAACTCATCGCAATTCAAAAATATCCTAAGACAAAAATGCATTTAATACACCTTAAAAGTGCTCAGGACACTTACGTTAGCCTACAGTTGAGCAAAATCATCTAACGCAAAGCCTATTTTGTAATAAAGTATTGACTATCTCATGTAATTATCGAATACTGTACTGAAACTGAAGAATGAAATGGTTGTATAAGTCCTCAAAGCACAGTTTCTATTGAGTGCCTATTGTTTTCACACCATCATAAAGTTGATAAAGCCATGATTTTATATGGTGATATCTACAATGCGAAGTTTTTTAATCAGAGTTATTATCCTTTGTTTTATATGTTCCTCTAAATATTTTTTCATTCAGAATATTTTTTAAAGGCATTTAAAATCAAGTACAATAAAATATCTGAAGAGTTTTAGAAGTTGAAATAATCTAGTCTGCATAAGTTAAACTCACCTATGCTTGGACTTGTACCAGTCTTATATTATTACATCAGGGATAGCAACTTTCATTATTTAGTGTGAGACTCTGACTCCTTTACTGGAAAGACATTCCTTTGCTAGTGGGATTGGAATTGGCATTTTGGTAGATTTGGGAGTTCCCAAGGCATACTTTTGTATTTTTTTTCTACTGTCTCCTCACAATTTTCATCCAATATTTTCCTCAAAATTGCTTTAATTTTATATTTCTACATTTTCTATGCATATTTTACTGAAGACTTAACCATAAGAATGAAGAAAGATGATTGACAATAATTGAGATTCAAAAAATTTTGCCTGTCTCTGTAACCTACCATATTTTAAGAGACTCTTTTTCTCATTAGCTGCTTTGAGTAAAGTGCCCCATAGCACACTCCTAGAGAGATTTAGCAAACCCTTGTTGGTGACTTTGGTTTTCATTTTTAAACAAATTTCAGATTGCCCCTCTTCTCCCAATGCAGAACCTTCCTTACAATTAGGTTTTATTTTAAAAGTGAATTAATCTGTTTAAAATTCTACCTGTAAATATTCTTTCTTTTTCCCCTCTACTTTGATATGAATGACTATTTTTAAGAAATTTTGATGAAAAAATCTGGTGGAACCCAACCCAGTGGTTCAGTAAAAGGAAATGTTTTACTGGGGACGGGAAAGAGAAGGAAGGGAGAGAGGTCCAGGGCAGTGAATGTGTGTGTGCCTGTTCTCCCTCTTCAAGTAAACTCCTGCACCTCATCTCACTCAAGTTTTCTCATATCCCCAACTCTTTATCATTCTTTATAATGCACAAACAAGCATAACTTCTTGCTATAAAAAATCAAATTGTACATGAAAACAATCCTCACTTTATGGACAGGAGATATGAGAAATCTATAGAATTAAAAACTATGAAGAAACATATGCAAGTGATAATTTAGGAGCAATGAACTAAGCATAAACTAATTGATAACTATTTATGAAAAGTTGCAAAGGTCAATAAGCTTAATATCAAAATATCAGAAATTTTCTGTGCCTATGTAAAAGGTGTTTCTTTTAACTTGTGTTATAAATTATGTGATTATAAATAAAATTATGTGATATAAAAATTTATGTGATTATAAGTTTAAACAGTTTGATAATTCTGTCAAATGTAATTAATGGACTAATCCTATTTCCAATGGGCAGATGGAATTATCTATAGAATATCTGTAGTGATTCAAAACATCCTTCGTCACCCCGAGGTAAAAGTACAGAGCAAGGTGGCAGAATGGGTAAGTGAACTTGGCAAATATCTCTTTTTGTTTTAAATCTTTAACTTCTAGAAATCTGGAAAAGACCCTGGGTAACTGAATCCACAGATGATCCTGAAACACAGATACTGTTCATTATAAACTTAAGATATATATCAATAGTAAGTGAGATGTTGTGCTTATGCATAGAAAGAGGTGCGTTTGAATAAAGGATAAAAAAAACTAATAGACTGTACCAGTGTCTTAAATAAGAAAACTACTACACAAAAGGAAATAGGTTTTGGTAGGTGCAGATATCTTTATATACTCTTAGATCCATACATTTTCACCTATAGTTTTAAAAATAGATTTTTTTATTTGTTTGATTAAACCCAAAAAGTATAAAAAGACATATCATAAAAGTCATCCAGTCATCTTTGCTGCTTATCTGCCTGAAACCATCCCCATCACCAACAGTGAATTAGACATCACTGTTAGTTTCTCTTGGGTTTTTCCAGATTTCTTTTTTTTTTTATTTCAGCATATTATGGGGGTACAGATGATTAGGTTACGTATGATGTCCTTGCCCTCCCTCCCCGCCAAGTCCGAGCTTGAAGTGTGTCCATCCCTGGGATGGTGCGCATTGCACTCTTTGTGTATGCATATACCCGTCTCCCCTCCCCCCCGCCCTCCTCCCCGCTGCCTGACATCCAATAGATGTTATTCTTATATATGCGCTTATGTGTTGATCAGTTAATACCAATTTGCTTTGTACACATAAAAGAAAACTATAATTTCTTATTTCCCTTTTACACTGAAAGCAATATGTTTTACACACCATTCTACACTGTATTTTTGTTGTTGCCATATTTGCAACATTAATACATGGCGAATTTCCTGTTTTTTTTCTTTTTTTTTTTTTTTTTTACACAGTGCATAATATTTCATTATGTGGCTTTCTTGTCATTTATTTAACACATCTTTTGTTGATGGATGTTTAAGTTATAACTTATTTAACCAATATCTTATTGGTTAAAACCAGTACTTAAGTAGTTTCCAATTTTAAAAAAAATTAGTATTTCATTTTCTTCATTTTTCTACAAATACAACCTGTGGATTTTTTCATTTTCTTCTTAATAATAATCTCAAAAATGTTATTTTTCATAGCTTTCTATTTTTTCTATTATTTCATTTCCTACCTACAGCATACTGTGAGACCGTACTTCTTTGTGTATATAATACTATTACAGTTCAGAATTGTTTTTTTGTGAATAAGTCATTAGCATATACATTCTAAAGTAAGAAAAATGGATTTTCTTATGTAGTAGATGTCTGATAAATGTGTCGTTGGTAGCAAAAGAAAGTTATTGAGAGGTAACATAGCATCATTCTCCTCTGAAGCTAAACTTTACCAGATACTTTTTATTTAAGATGCAAGATATAAAAGCAGATACTTGATAACAGAGAAAACATTAAGTGGTGTCCCTGATTCATATTATTACTATTTACAACTAAAAAGAATTTAACACTTATTTTGCCAGCATTTCCTAAAATTTCCATTCAATTTTAGAAATGCTTATAAGGAAGGCTAAATGTGCATATGAAACAAGAACCCATCAGAGGTGATTTATAAATAGGAGGATCTCATGTCACCGAAGAAATTCTATTTTGCACTGGTTTCAGACACTGTAGCCTGGAAGCTTGTTGCTTGTATTGAAAAGAATCCATTGCTTCATTAAAGAGTCTGATGCTGAGGCCCATTAAGACTGCTAAATAACCACACAATAATTATCATGGTTCCAAAAATGTTGGACTTATTTGTTTTTTTAAGCTTTATATTGTTGACTTATAATTTTTCTTGTTCCTAATATACTTATGAGATGTAAATTACTAGAAAACGTATTTTAGTACACCTCAGTGTTTGTTAAATGAAGAATGGGGAAGGTATTTATGGTGAAAACCTTCTTCTTCTAATATGGGCTGGAGAGGAAATGATAGTGTTTCCAGACAGACAGACTTGGATTCCAATCTGGGATCTGCTGCTTCCTATGCGGATGATTTTAGGCAAACTATTTCCTCTCTGTGAAGCTCAGTTCCTTTATATTATATATAAGGCTGTGTGGGGACTAAGGGGTAGGCTAATACCTATTTCATTAGTTGTGAGGATTGAAAGAAGTAGCATTTGTCAAGTTCTTGGCATGGAATGATCCAATGACTGTTACTTTACTTTTCACTCCTCTAACTGTCCAACATTTTCCTGGTATCTTATTCTAACAACGATTTATCTTTGAAGAGGGAAAATCTTGATCCAGATTTTTAAAAAAAAGTATTACCACAACTCAGCCTTTTCCATTGTGTTTTTCAGCTCAATTCAACCTTCCAGAATTGGAACTACACTGTTTTTGTGGTTAATATCAGGTAAATGACTTAATGAATTATTTGAGAAACCGAAAGTTTTATCTAATTAGTGCTGAGCATGCTCTCTCTCTTTCTCTCTCTCTCTCTCTCTCTGATTGTACGAACACACACAAAATACACATGTACCATATTCATAATCTTTCTAAAATGACTATATATTATTTGTACAAAAAGCCTCATTGCTGCAGCAATGATTTTTAAATTTTTTGAGCATTCCAGTCATTTGAAAAATTTTAGCATGTATTCCCAAATATGCATTTGTTTTAAATATACTGTGTATACTGTGTATGTAATATATTTATGTAGTGTGTATGTTGTGCCAAATTGAATCAATATATGTTATAATGTGTCAAAAAATTAAAATTGGACAACATAAATAGAAATTGTCAGTTCCTTCTCATACCCCACGGGGGTGGGGAATCTGCGGCCTTGGGGCCACATGTGGCCTTCTGGATTCTTGAGGGCAGCCTTTTGACTAAATCCAAATTTTACAGAACAAATCTTTTTAATAAAGGGATTTGTTCTGCAAAAGTTCGGATTCGGTTGAGGGGCTGTGCTTGGGGATCTGGAGGGCCACGTGTGGCCTTGAGACAGCAGAGCACCCTTTGGGTTGCAAGTACTTCAGTTTCAAAGCCACTTTTCTGCAAGATCTGATCTTGTACCTCTACAATCTGATTGCAACCTGGCTTTTCGAGATTACCTTTCACTATTTTTCTTTAAATTCTCTACTAAATCTTCAGCAATTAGAATTGTTCAGTATCCTCCTCTGTACCTTGTTTTTATAGTTTTATACTTAAACTAATCTTCCAAAGTATATTTTATGACTCTGAAACATATATTCTGTAAACCTAAGAGGAGTAATAACACAGAAAAGAGACACGTTGTCAGATAATTTCGGGAAGTACACTATTCAACCGACGGAAGCAGATTTCTTTATCAGAACATCTCAGGTTCCTTAGTATACTCACATGCGTCATGAATCTTCAAAACAGCAAGAGCACACAGTTGCCCAACTTTATGAAAGAAACTAGAACCTCAGAGCACATGTTTGGAAATAGTGGCTTAAAATGTCCTCTCTGCTCTTTCTTTTAGCTTCCCCAAATTTTGTTGTTGATGATGCTGTGGCTGAGTTTATTAATGAATATATGTATTTGTTATAGTTTTCACCAGAGCACAGGAGAGGACAAGGTTAAAGTCAAGAGAAGCATCACGAATGATCAAAGGTAACACTGACAAAATCTTACAAAAAATAAAACATTTTTTCTCTTTCTCACTGCTTTGACTATCTGGTAGAGAAATGAAAACAATGACATAAGAGAAAATTTTAATCACATAGCACATTTGAATTATTTCTTTGACACTAACAGACACTTTTTTCTTATACTTAAAACCATAATATAACAGACTGAATAGTATTGTACATCTGATGAAAAATAATTCAGAAGAAGAGCATTTAAAATGGATAGATGATTATTTTTAGTATTTACAGTTTATTTATGATAACCCATCACCTCTTATTTAAAATTGCAAAGAGAGTTCCAAAGAAAATAGCTTTATTTTAAATAAAGTGTTTACATATGATAGCATGTAATAATATTAGGTGCCAAAATATTTTCAGCATTTAAAGTCATCAGCTGATATTCTGCAGTCTCCATTTTAAAATTTGTGTCAGGATCATGACTTAACCACACAGGTAGTTTAGCGACAGTCCCCAGCCGCTGGAAGACAATTTTTTCACGGACTGGGGTGGGGGTGAGGGAGATGGTTTGGGGATGATTCAAGTGCATTACATTTATTGTGCACTTTATTTCTATTATTATTACATTGTACTATACAATTAAATAATTATACAACCCACCATAGGTTGGGGACACCTGATTTAATGGATATGTCCAGCATATCTAACCAATTGGCATATAAGGACCAGATGTTCAGACTACCATAAAATGAATAACAACCTAAACTCCTAAATGGAACAAATTTAGTTGTATTCAGGTAGTATATTGCATCTCCATAGAATTTTTTTTTTAAACTCTTTTGAAAAGCAAATGTTCCCATAAGTCTTGCTGGGTTTCAGTTGATTGAATTGATGTTATAGATATATTAATTCAAAGCTGATGATAGAGGATGCTTCTTTTCAGGTGATATATTCTTACTATAAGAAGATAAAAATAAAATTTATTATGAGAGTTGACCAGAGAGCTTTCTTCTTATTTTTTTCTTTTAAAGTTATATTGAAGCATGGTTTATTTTAGTATATATATTCAACAGACCAAATGAAGCCTCTGATCAGGGAACGGCGTTTTTATTTTGGACATTGTTCCTTTTCCTTTATGATCTGAAAACAGAGTAATGTATTTCAGCACTGCATTCTTGAAAGTGGCAGGACTTTTATTCTCTACTTAGCCAAATAATTTCTCTTCCACGCCTTCTGCTAGTTCATACTGAGCCTTCAATAATGGGCCCAGCAGCAATCGGGATCCCCTTACTGGATACTTCGTCTAGCAATTGGGACAGCCTGGTTTGGGGTATCAGCAATGATGTGTCCTCTTCAGGAAGACGACATTCTCTTTTTAGTTTATTTACTGTGGTTCTTCTCCTACCTGGTAATACCAAAATCAGCCACCGTTAGAATATGTCAGCACCTCAGAAACTCTTGCCTGAAAGACATTTAACTTCATGGAATCTCAGTTTCCCAGTCTGTCATACCAATGAATAATTTCACAGGGAGAAATTATAGGGAGAATAAACTAAGTGCATATGAGAAAAATCTACACATGTAGTTTGTTTTTTTCTTTTTTTGGTGTGAACTCTTGGTATTTTAAATATTAATTTTATAGCCTTTCCACTTTCTCCTTTTTTCTATTTCCTACTGCTCTTATGCTCATTGATGAACCTCTGTAGTCTCTCATAGTTTTTCTCAAAACCACAGTCTACTAGTTTTACACATGTTCTTTTTTCAAACTTTTCCTTTCAATTCGATTGTATCACATAACACAGACCATAGCTTCAGATAATGCTATCATACTCTATCGCCTAGACAGACAGGAAACCAAAGCCGCAGAGACTGGTTTATTCAAATAAAGAATGGCTGATGGTAACAGCAGATAGAACTTGACTTTGTGGAACCATAAAATAGTTTCAGTTTTCAGGATGAGAGAGGAAAACAGTACAGATAAGACCTGTGAAAATACGTGATTATTCTTGAATTGTCGAGTTTAGGTATTCAATGTCATCCACAATGCATTGTACTAATTATGTTCTCAATATTCTGGACAAGTAGAAGGTCACATTCCCAACTCCAAGTTCTCAGTAACTGGAGTAGCAAAGCTTATCTTCAAATAATAATTTAATCAAGGGATACTTTTCCATAGGCCATTTAAAAAATTAAGATGTCATGGTTCACTATTCACATCTCTGCTTCATCCTGAAATATGGCTTATATATGAATGATAAACAGTAAATCACCATAAAGATAAGTAGCTTTTTGGAGTTAATTGTGAGAACAGTAGAGCCCTTTGTCCTTGAAATTAGCACAGATATTTAGGAGGGGAAAAATCGAGTTGTTATTTAATTTCACTTAACCTTAAATAACAAATATTTCACTTAATCCTTCATATTTTTTTTAGCACCACTAATATATCACTACTCTAGTATTTATTCATATTCACAGAATTTCATAAATAAAATATGCCACTGCCTCTCTGCTGAATATTCCGTGGTTATTTCGAAAACAATGCTGCCACTTTGTCTTTGGCATGTGGACAGTAACTGATCTTGATAATATAATGCCTTATCTTGTGTCATGTTATTCATTTCTCCTCAGAATAAGGAAAAGATAAAAGTTTTGTTGCAAACCCAGAGCTTTCACATAAAAAGGAAAAAAATTTCTCCTCTGCCTGACAAAATAATGTCATTTAATTTTACCTTAGTATTTAAATGAAGTTTTGATTTCTGCTGTTGACTATCCCAGTGATGATAGTTGAACAGAAAATTATATTACTTTAATTTTAGAACCAAAAATTTTGATAGGGCTTCTAGGATACATCTCTTTGCTTCCCATAGAAATATTTTCTTTTTAAAAAGCTTTAAGGTCAGACATTTTATAACTTTCTTCAGTAATAGGCTGGCCAATCACAGACTATATTTTGACTACTAATTGTGTAACTTTTCACCATATAAAATACTTGCAAACGCTTCACAGAGATGGAAAATCAATTGTCACTATAGTGGAGAAATTTTTCCACATTCGTAAACAATAACACTCATAATAATTTTCAAAATTTAAATGATCAGTTGAAATTCTAATTTTTCTTTAAAAACTTTATTCTTTAAAAACTACAAAGAAACAATGTAGAATTAACCACAAGTATGTCCCTTCTTATGTTTATCCTACAGACTATTAACATAATATAAAATATTGATATTAGTATTAAAATATTTCTGAAAATAAATGGGGTGATATAGAATTATGCATGCAGTATCCTATGGAATCTATTCATATTGAAGTATTTTTGACGGTATAATGTGCACAGCAACAGACAAAGCCTGTGAGCACCCTGGTTCATCTCTTCAGTCTCAACACTTTATGGTCAGCCCTCCATGTCCAGATGTTTTTCCCACCAAATAACAACCAACCAACCAACAACCCCAGCAACAATCCTAATCTGAAATGTTTTCTTAGGTTGGTGCTTTGGGCTCTTCTAGTTTACAATGCTACCGACAACACCAGCTTAGAAGGAAAAACCATTCAACAGAAGCTCTTAAAAAATAATGAGTCCCTGGATGAGGGTTTGCGGCTGTATACGGTGAATGTGAGGCAACTGGGTAAGTGACTTTATAGTAATAAGTGACTTATTATTATAGTAACTTAATATAATTGACTTTTTAATTTTTTATAATATGCATTTTATATGACTATGTGGGTTTAATTAAAAAAACAGACATATTCTTTATGTGCTATTTGATTATGTAAAAATATTTTCTTCTGATGATGAAGTTCATTATAGTGGTGACATAGTAATAAATAAGTGATGTAGCAAAAAAAAAAAGGAATCAGCTCCTTACCTAGGAATGAAGGAGGCAGAAGAGAGTTTATACTTTATTTTAGGGACATGTTTTGAAAATATTAGGAATGTGTACATACTAGCAAAATGCCAGAATAACCTTGACCACCATTGGCTTCAGCTTTAGGGATGAAAAGAGTGTGTATATGTTCACATAGGAGCCCTAATGTGGTAGGTATTATAGAAGGCACTTTCCTGTTATAAAAAAAAAATCTCCTTTTCTTACGTTCCCTGCCTATTTAACAATACCACTGTCTTCGCAGGAATAGGCCAGGAATCTGGGAGTTCTCTTGGACGTAGAATCAAGTCTCACCTGGACACGATTCACACCCTAATCTCCAACCACACACGTGGCCCTGCCTGCGCTTCCCCAAACAGGCCGTGCTCCTTTCCACATCCTTCCTGTGTCTTTGCCTGCCCTGCTCTTCCCTACGCCCATTGTCCACCTGATTGTCACCTACCTAGTTTTAAAGACAGCTCTCAAGTCACCTTTTCTATGAAGCCTTTTCAAACATCATCATGTGTTAACAGACATCACTGCCTTTGAGCCTCCACTTCATACTGTCCAGATACCTAGAGCATTGCACACATTAGAAGACCATAATGTTTGACTGGATGTATTTATGTTCTTAGGTATATTTTCTTTAAATGATAATCTCTGGCTTAAAAATCATGTTTTAATTTTTCTTTAAACCCTTATTTCCTACCTGCCCCCAGATCCCAGCGCACTCCCTGGGACTTGAATACTTGCAGAGTAAATGAACGAGTGAGTCTTGATGGGAATAGTTTAGGAAGGCAAATGTTCAAAAATATGGACAACAAAAAGTAATGATTCTAGTAATTATTATATGATCAGGTACATCAGTCGAGATCAAAAGAAAAGAAAACATTGACACTTCACACTCAGAAGGTTGAAGTAGGGAAGCAACTATTCCTCAGCCTCGAAGAAGGTGACTGTGCCTGGGGTCAGAATCACAGCGTAGTAAAGAGCCAGGCGTTTCCACTTCTGTGAGGAGCCAGCCATCTCCATTGTGTCGATGTACCTGATTGCAGAGAACTCGTAGAGATGGACAAATGCAATATTTAATAATAATGATAATAATAAACAGTTTCTGAGCCTCTGTGTGGAAATACTTGATTCCTAACAGTGCTTTTTGGGGGTAGGGAAAGCACAGCCTGCTACCCTTTTCCATACAGGATTCTCTGCAAAGAAGGAGCTTGACGAATGGTAGCTTATATGTGACTGAGGTACCCTAGGAGGACCAGCCCTCCTCTGTCTTCAGAGGCTGGAGGATCCCCCAAGACAACTCTGTCCGCTTACCTAGATGTTTAATTTATACCATTTAAATTAAATTCTGCATTTTATTATTTTTCTGCAAGTGGGTCTGTGGAGAGAAGTTTCTACCTTCTACCAATTTAAAAATAAAAGGCTAAAACCTGACAATTCTAAAGCCCAGACTGTGAATGGGAAAGTTATTTGAATTTTCAATTGTTGACTGCAATTCCGGTTCCCAGTAGTCCGGCATAACCTGCTGTTTTTCGTCACTGAAATATGAAGTCTTGTTGTTACTGACGTATTACTGTTACCTTGACGTTTTTTAAAATGTAAAATCTGAATCCTTTATGTCATGACACTGTCCCAGAGAGTTTCAAGCAAAAAGTGGGATAATCCGGGGATGAAGCAGTGAGGATAAGACGTGGAATTTGCTCACAGGTGCCTTCTTGCCATCCCCCCGGTAACTTCCAGATGGTAGATGATCTCAGAGCAGCTGGAACATTTCCATAAAATATCTTCACAACTCAGTGATAATGCTATTGCTGCACTATTTTATAGGCTTCAAAAAGATCAAATGACATTTTGAATTTTTCAGGATTATTTTCATTTTCCATAGTGTTTAATTTTTGAATAAAACTTATTTTACTAATATTATCTGCAAATGATTTGCATTAGAATGATTCATGTTTATCCTCACATAACTTTTTTAATTTAATGGTTTTGAAAGACATAATTTTCATATCTGAAATGTATTAAATATATATTTTTCCTAATTTCTAATTTTTTACAAATTGTGAACATAAAACACTAGTATTTTAGTATTACATGAAATAAATACCTAATTACCAGCATTGTCATTTTGCTTTCATCCTGCAACTCTAACCTCTCACTTCAAAGAATAGATGAATATTTCTCATGTTAGTTCTTATTTTCATGTAGGTATATGTCCTGCCGTGGAGGAACCCACAGGCTATCATTGGCCGGCCATCCCAGCTTCTGAATACAACCTCCCTTGTCCAGACAAGCCTGGCTTTTCGGTTTCACGGATATGGTAATACTTTCATTGACTCTTGCCAACAAAGCTCCACAGTCATTTACCTTCCCAGAGTCACAGGGCATGGTAGTTCTCGTGCATTGTATTCATTGAAAAGAAGGGCAGGAATCTCTGTGTATGCCTAAATCGAAAATAAAGATAAGAGTAGGTAGGTTACCCAGAAAGGCAATGTTTTCCTCCCAGCAATATGCTAATTGAGCCCCCTCCAAAGAAAGAATGAAGAATTTTGAAACCAGAGGGTAGCAGCAGAGCAAAGCACCTTGTATATAGGTGAACCTAGCCAGCTTAGAGCCTTGGAACATACACCTGAAATTCCAAAACTTTTTAACTATTTGGAGTGATTATTGTTGGAGGTAAAAGAGGAGGGAATAAAGATAAGGTCCATGTTGGGGTAATCTTCTGATGGAAAATGTCAGAGTATCGATTTTCCCTAAATGTTGAATGGACACCTCAGAGACAAGACGGTTGCAGGGATTTGCAGAACAGCAAGTCAAATCCAGTTCTTCACACTCCTCCCCACTCCCAGTTACATTTTTCTTGGAGGGAATTCAGCAATGGAAACTGCCTAAGTGTAAGTACTTTGCATCTACTGCTGCGTTTGATACTCGGTAGGGAGGAAAGAAGGGGGCTTTGGAGATTTATGGACTTGAGTTCGAAATGCGACTCTACCTCTTCCTGGTATGTGACCTTGGATGATTCTTTGACTTACCTAAATCCATTTCCTCATCTATAAAATGTGGATTATAATCTCCTTTACAGAGTTTTATGAAAGAAAAATTAGATTTTACCTATGAAATTCTTAAAGCAGTACTTGACCAGTGCATCCTAGGTTAGGATATAGAATATTGCTAGTATTTTGTTTCCATGATGTCTGCTACAGATTTTTCCTCAATAAGAATAAATAGTATCAGATTTATTTCAACATATTACAGTTTTGTTTACAAATTAAACTTACCTAACTATCAAGGCAAATTCCAAAACACATTAACAGATTTTATCAGTTATGATGTCATTTATACCAAATATTTGAAATATCTTTTTTGTTTCATAGTTATAACGATGACACAAACTCATCTTTAGCCTACTGGGGGCCCCTTGATATCTCCAACTGTTTAGGTAAGTGAGCAATTTTTCTTTAGTTCTCAAGAACAAAATGAAATGACTTCATGCTTCATTGTTTTCATTGTCTTCACATCTGTTCTTCTGCTGTGTAATACTATTTTAATATTAAAAGTCAGGCAAATGATTGTTTTACTTAAGGTAGAAAATACATTTTTTTCTTCATTCAGATTTTTTGTTCTGTTTGTTCTGAAAGAGATTGTGAATAGTAAGGAAATCGGAGAGAAGACTTAAAACAAATATATAAATTGATATTTGCATCAACGTTTTATAGTTTTGTATTGTTTTTAAATTGCAAATATATATGTATTCAGTGATTCTGGGGACATTTGTCTTAGAATGACAGGTGATCATTGGTCTCTCCAAGTTATTGTATCTTACTAAAGAAAGAAGTTAGTCTCTGCGTAAAAAGAAATGGAGTAGTCTCAGCCATAAAAATGGATGAATTAATGCCTTTTGCAACAATTCGGATGGAACTGGAGACCATTATCTTAAGTGAAATATCTGAAAAATAGAAAAACAAACACCACACGTACTTGCTATTAAACTGGAACTAACCAATGGGCACACATGTGCACAGAGGGAAGTAAAACTCGGTGGAAATCAAGCAGGGGGGAGCGGGGAGGAGGGGATGGGCAAAAACCTACCTAACAGGTGCAATGAACATTGTTTATGTGATGACACACTTATAGCTGTGAATCAAGCATTACAAAAGTGATCCATGTAACCAAAAGCATTTGTACCCCTTTAATGTTTTGAAATAAAAAAATGAAATATGAAGATGGTGAAAAGGGAGTACACACAGGAACCCTACCTTCCTGCTTCAACTATAAAGTGGAATATCACACTATACTATGGATTCTTAGAAATGCACAAAATACACACGTAAAACTTTATATGTTATGTTTTCTACTTTCTTCTTTTTTTTTTTTTTTACCATTACCCCCATGTTATAGATGAATCTCTCTTTTTTTCTTGATAAGTCCAGCTAAAGTTTTGTCAATTTTGTTAATCTTTTCAAAGGATCAACTTTTAGTTTT